>CAJVPM010001079.1:0-13357 GCA_910592325.1 Scutellospora calospora
ATATTCAGGTATTTAGTTAATTATGAAGTTTTGTCTTAATATTTGTAAAGTTAGAGTAATATCATTTTGTGTAGTAATTAGAATAGTAATATCAATTTGATTTTCTTGTAGTTGATCTTAGAGTTCTTTGAGAGAGGCTAGAATAGTAGGTAAGATTGTGGAGTTATTATTGGAAGCTAGGTTTTTGCCTTTGTTATTTGTAGATATATTGATCTATTGATCAGAAAGTTTGTCGAAGTAGTAATATGTTTGAAGTATTTTTGTAGTATCTACTAGTTATTGATGAGATGTAATTAGAAAAGTAAGTAAATATTTAATTGTGATAATTGTTCTTTCAGATAAAAAAGGTTTGTTAGTTAGGTTAGCTATAATTATATGTGTTAGAATTAGGAATATGATTTTGTATTTTTTAACTGCTTGTTTATAGAATTCTCTAGCTGTTTCATCATCTGTAATAAGATAAATAAATTCTGTATTAGTGTTAATTTTTGTGGTATCATGTGGTAGTGGTGGTCTGCTGATAAAATAGTCATTTAGTATTATTTTAAAAACATAATCTTTTCATAATAGGATAACAATTTTATGAGATTAATTTCTGGATTATTAGTGTTTAGTGAGAAGAGTGCTCTTAATATATAGTTGAGTTTATGATAAGTACTTGGTAGTGAAGCTTTTGGTGCTAATAGGTCGAAGTATGTCTTTGGTAGATTGCTCTTAAAGTTATAAAAATTATAAAGTTTGTTGTGATAAAATAATAGATAGTTAAGGTTTTTTCGTTTAGTAATTGAGAAGAATTTTTTTAGCTCTTGATTGAGATTAATAGAGTTATTTGGAAGAGGTAGTAGATTGATAAAGTAAGTTTTAGAGAGTTGTGTAAAGGAGAAGATCTTTCTTAGTGCTATAACTGTTCCTTTGGTATTGTTACAGTTGACAATTAGAAGTTCAAATAGAAAAAGTTTTTTTATTTCATTAGGGATCATAGAAAAGTCACTATGTGGAGATATAAGAAGAGAGGTTTGTGCTTTATTGACTACTTGTTTTAGATTGTTTCATTCGATTTTGCTTAATTGTAGAAATCCATTGCAATATTGAATAATTTTAGATATATTGAAGTTATCTAAACATATAAAGTTGCTATTGAGTAGAAATTGAATAGTTAGATATGTTTTAAGCATTTTTGTGATAGTATTTTTTGTTTTTTAGTTGATAATTGTGATATTATTAGTATGTTTGTAGGTGTTGGTTGTAGTAGTCAGTATATTTTTAAATTCTTTTTGGTATGCAGAAGTAATTTGTTTGTTGCGAGTAAAAGATATGAAGAATTAAGTATCAAAATATTTAAATTTGAGAAGTATTGCTGGTAGTATGATGAGAGGAGTTAGTCATGTTTGAAGTTTGTATATTATAAATTTTTGGATTCCTTCAAGTAATTCTAGAGATTTAGCTATACAGTCATAATACTATGTAGTTGTATCGAAGTCAATAAGGTTAGATTTCATGTTATCCATAAGCTTATCTGGCCATGTGTTACTGTCATCTCTATTATTGATATAAGGCCTTAAGGCTGAGGTAAAGTTGTTTTGTAAAGCTTGACTATATGAGGGTTTTGTGTTCTCAGTCTCAAATTTTATTTTCATTTGATTATTATTTAGAGATTCATTTTTTATTTCATTATTATCTATTAGTGTATCTCAAGTTTTAGTAGATGAAGGTGATATTGGTCAGTCAGTATGTGTTAGATGTTGTGTAAAAGATACATATTAGATATCTGTATTATCTTCTATTTGGTCAGCTCATAATTAAATTAGATCTGTATTATGTTGTTTCTCATTTTGTGTTTCTTTATTCCTTATATTGTGCTTTGTTGTATCAGAGTTTGTGTTAAGTTTCTTATAGTTTTCATACTCATTTGAAGTAGTCTGTATTTTATTTGTTAAGTTGGAATTACTACTATTAGCATTATTTGTGTTATTGAAAGATATACTACTAGTTTCAGGAGAAGGTGCATAAGTATTTGGCTGAGTAGTAGTAGAAGTATTAGTAGTATTAGTAAAGTTTTCATAGAATAGTGTTGGAAGTGCTAAGATGTTTTCTTGTTCATTTGCTTTAAGATATTATGTTTTTGTATAGGTATAAGTTTTGATGAGAAAGAAGTTATAGGTTTCACTAGTTGAGATTTTTATTGCAGAAATTGAAATTGCATTTTGATTTCTAACTTTCTTAAGTATAAAGAGAAGTGTGTTAGCTTCACTAGTATGTATTCAATATTTTGAAAATTGTGTAATATTATTAATGATAGTAGATTTTTGTGCATCAATATAGTAGGTATGTACATTGTTGAGTAGTTCTAAAGTAAAATAAACTCGAAAAGTTAGTTTATCAGCATCATAAGTTACAATATCAAGAATATGTTTAGCTAGTTCATTGTTGTTTGTTGTATTGCTTTGTTGGGATATGTAGTTCATATTTGTAATTTCTATATTTGGAGTATTATTGTTATTATTGTTTTTATTAATATTTGTTGTGTTGTTAGAACTAATGTCATTGACAAGATGACATTTTTTTGTTCCTCCTCTATTCTCTATAGTTGAAGTTATAATATTCAAGTAGTTGGTTTTAGAAGTTAGTAGTTGTCTTTTTTGTGAGTTGTTATCTTTTTTATTTAAGTCTTCCCGAAAGAAAGAGTTTTCAGTATTGATTGTATAGTTGTTTTTTCTTTTTTCTGTTTTTCACAGTATAGTTGTTGAGCAGTACAGGAAAAAGTTTTTGCTACCTTACTTGATTATATCTTTTTTATATAGACTTTTTTGTTAGATCAAGTATTAACTAGTATAACTATCAAAATTTATATTACTTCACCTAACTCGGAATTTCTACTATGTAAATTTTCTGCTAATAAATTCTATTAAGATTTATTCATATAATATTATATCTTTTCAAATATTATATCACACTTCTAATATCTGATTAATATTAATACAATGTAATTTATCCCTTAAATTATATTGCAGCCAAATTTGTCTGCAACATTTAAAAATAATTTTTATTATCAGATAAAAATTTTAAATATTAATTTAACAATATATTTATTAATTAAAAAATAGTTTTAAACATCTGTTTTATCAACTTTATTAAGAAAATTTTTTAAATTTATTAGAAATCTTTTGAGTAATAAAGTTTTAAAGTTTAGCTTTAAGAATTTTTACTATAAAATTTTTCTTCTAAAATTTATAAATTTTATATGTTTCCAAAGCTAAGAAAATTTTTTACTTCTAATACAAATTTAAATTTTTTCAATTAAATCATAAAGGTTATAATAATAAAAGTTATAATTCTTTAAAAGTTCTATCAAATTGCTTTAAGAATTATATTTCTAAAACTTAAATTAAAGAAGATTGTCTAAAAATATTAATCAAATTTTTAAGTAAAAAATTTTCTTAAAATTATCTATTTTTAGCTTATAGATAATACAAACCTTTTATCTTATAATATAAAAATAAATATTACAAAAATATAATTCTTATTTTTAAATATTTATATATAAATTTTTATATAGATATTTTAAATTTTTAAAAATATAAATTATTACTTATTTAGACTATTATCCAGGCAAATTTGCCTGCATCCCTCTACAATATAAAGAATAAGGTTACAACCTTAGAAACAGATAAGATTTACTATAAGTTAAATACAGAGGTCTAAATAATTATTCAAATTTGTCAACAGTGAAATTTGAACTCTAAAACTCTTGCATGGCAATTTGATAATCTAACTACTACACTAAGATCACCAAACTTTATTTAATAATTTTAATTTCTTAAAAATATAAATCATTACTATATTTAGTTTATTTACAATTTACAAATTAAAAAATAAAATATAACTAATAATAGTAACTACATATAAAAGCTAAAAACTTACTAAGCTAATTGATAATTTCATCTTAAGTAAAATTATTCAAAAGAACAAATGCATATAATAAAAAATTTTGTATAATTTTAATACCTTTTTTCAGCTACAATATTTGTTTTGTTAGATCAATTTTACTAAAATTTGAGCTAAAGAATAGTCTATAGAAAACTCACTAAATAGTTTAAGAAATACAACATAGTTCACTAAGATAAAAGTTTTAGAAACAGAAGTTATAGCTAAACAAGTTGCAAAAATAACTAAAGAAAAGCAAAAGAAGAAACAAAATCTAGAAAACTCTTCTTGACAAAATAATTTTCGAAATTTTAGAAAATTTTTAAGGAATAACAAAAACCCTAAAAATCTGATAATTGTTTGTTATACAAGACTCGGAACTTAAATAGACCAATTAGAAAAGCAATACATAGAAGGAAATTCATATATTAAATTAGAATAAACAAAATAGAATAACAAAAATATCACGTGTCATATATAGATAGTAAATAGAGTAATATACATGATAGTAAAACCAGACAACTTCTGGAGGTTTACAAAATAATATACTAAGAATTTAGGAAAAACTGAAGGGTAAATTGATATAAATAGAGTAGATTAAAAAGATTCATAATAGAAAATATGTGGAACTGAGAAAAGGCAACTAAATTAGTAGGAATAGTAACTGAAGAGTAGGTAAGGAGATAATAGCAGAAAGAAGCACAGCAGTAATAGGTCTAGAGGACCACATAGATAAAATGATCGCAGAAATATTAGAAGTAGATAGTAGCATAGTAACAGTAGCTAGAGAATAGAGGAAAGTAATAGAGAGAGCAGCAATAACAGAAGGGATCGATAAGGTTAAAATCGTATTAGGACAAGAAGTTCAAAATATAACAGTAGAAAAAGAGGAATGTATAATTCAAGAAAGCGAAAGCAAGATAGATATAGAAATGCCTAATCCACTTGACGTACCAAGAACTGATAACAGACCAACAGAGATAGGAAGGTTTCTAGAAAAAAACTACTCGTTAGCAACAGAAATACTAGAAGAAAACCATATCCAAATAGAAGACATCAAAGAAATTTAAGAAACAGTAACAACTCTAACAAACTCTAACCAATACCCGAACTCTACAGAAGAATTGGAAGAAGATTTTACTTTTGCAGAATCTGATTCCTCTCTAGAGAGAAGCATTTGGGCACCAAGCAAGAATAGATGTAAAGAAAAGAAAAATATAAACACCAAAGTAGCAGCAGTTAAAGTTCTTGGAGATAATGCAGTTCATAGAGAAAAATCATTAAGATAGTCAATTAGAAGAAATACACATCTTAAAAAAATATTAGAGAAATTTGAACAAGACAATCTCTGGTGTACTCTTGTATTCGACTGTTTAAAAGGCTACGAAGAAGCAAAAAAGAAACTAGAAAGTAAAAAAGAAGAATATGAGCAAGCCAAACTAATTCTAGAAGAAAGTATCGAAGAAGATAAGAGTACTCATATTTTAGCAAATAATGAAATAGAAGCATCA
Source organism: Scutellospora calospora (assembly GCA_910592325.1). Taxonomy (NCBI): domain Eukaryota; kingdom Fungi; phylum Glomeromycota; class Glomeromycetes; order Diversisporales; family Gigasporaceae; genus Scutellospora; species Scutellospora calospora. The sequence goes on from CAJVPM010001079.1 coordinate 5,436, forward strand.
AACTAAGAAATGAAAGAAAGAAGAAATAAATAAGCAAAGGCAGAATTAGATGAAGTTCTAACAAGAAGAAAGAAGAAGAATACAATTGAAGATAAAAACAGGATAACAGTTTGGAACCTACCAAGTTAGGCAAAAAGAACACAAGTCTTTGAGACAGTTCGATTCCTAGGAAGAGTAGAGCATATAGAGATGATTAAGAGTGTACATAACAAAACAAGAGTAGAAGTTAACTTTAAAAGAGGCACAGTTGAAAGAAGAAAATTGAATGAGATTTGGTGTCTACCTTTTATAAACCAAGTACTGGTAAGAATAACAGTAGGTACTAACAATTATGAATTACTTCAGTTGAGAAACAGATTTAGCAAAAGACTACTTGACTTACCTAAAAATACCAATGAGGTATTACTATAGAGACAAGTTAAAAAATCAGGAGCTAGGGCATTACATATCTTTAAAAATTCGAACAATAACAACATGGGAAGTGCGACAGTATATTTTGACAAGCAAGAAGATATGTTCAATATCTCTAGTTTCTCAATGTACTACTACAATAACAAACTAAGATGGGCTGAGACAAAAGGACAAGAAGACGAAGCAGCCAGAAATATGAGATTTAAAGAATACAAAGAAACTGAAACACAACAAAAAAGGAGTGCAAAAAGCTTAGGAAAAAGAAAAGAAACTGAACAGGAACGAGAAGGCAAATGTTCAAAATTTGTACGAGATAGAGTATGGAGAGAAAATAATCATCAGCTAGAGACAGAAAGTAGTATAGCAATTAGATCATATAGAGATAGCTATAATACATATAGTAACTCAATGGCAGTATCTAGAGATAGTAATAGAGGAAGATGTAAAATAGGAAAAGAAAATAGCTCACAAAAGGGATGTGAAGATAACAAAAGAGAAAAACTGAATATGCAAAGCAATCAGAGAAACAGAAATAACAACATGTCTCAAGAATATATAGCCTTCTTAGTTCAAAACCTAGAAAAAAAGCTTAGTGACTTGAGTATAAAAAGCCCAAATCACTCCTAACTTATGCACCAGTTGAATCAAAGAGAGTCTTACTCATACAAATTTAGTTCCTAGTGGTATTGATTATTAGATCTGTGTTAAATAATTTCTAAATATAGAAAATAATAATATAAATAAAAGTGTCATATGCTCCATCACTCGTATATAGCTATTGCAATTATCTAACTTTATCATTATGTCTCATAAAAGATAATAGAATATAAAATATAAGACAAAATATAAATAATATAAAATATAAAATATGAAATAATAAAATAGAAGATAATCAGTAAACTAAACTAAATATAGGAAATAAAAATAAATAAGTAAAATAAATAAGTAAAATAAATAAATAAAATAAATAAAATTGTAGTTACAGCTTTTCAAGATATCAGAACAATTAGTCACTAAACTATTTAATAAATAATAAATAAAATTTGTGTGAGGCTTAGCTTTTAAAGACTTCAGACTTAATTGGTCTCTATTACTACTATAAGTTCAAGTAGAGTATATTGTTGATATAATTTTAACCTATTACTATTTACAGAAACTTTGAGAACTTTTTGGTCTATAATCCTCAACTTATAAGCTCTATTAGTAAGTATTTCATATATATAGTAGAGTCCTTTCTAAGGTTAATGAGCTTTTGTCTTCTCTTGAGTTTACTTTTATGAAGTAATACTAGGTCATTTATTTTGTATTTTATCATTTGCTTCATCTGAAAAGTAAAATAGGTATAAATCTGCACAGATCTGTAAAAATACAAAAAAAGTGCAGATTTTTATAAAATTTTTGATAAAAATCTGCAAAATTTTGGAAATTTACAGATTTATGCAGAATTGCATTTAATTTCTGATCTGTCAGTGACAGACCTGAAGATTTACACAGATTTTTATTAAATTTATTATTTAATTTTTTGCAGATCTGTGCAGAATAGCACTAAAATTGATTTTCTGATATTGAGTTTATTATCATGCCTTTGCTTTTAGTAGGCCTGTGACTTTTCAATATTCTTTGAGCTTGATTTTAGTCCTCTTGTAATTTTCCTATTAGTTGGTATATCCTTCATAATAAATCCTATTAGTCATCCTCTTCTTGTGTTTTAAAGTTTAAAGTTTTAACTTAGAATTCTACAAAGAGAATTACTTCATGTCTATAGGCAAAATAGAAGGGTTCATGTCTGGTAGTATTATGCCTCATAATCCTATAGACAAAAAGAGCTGAAAGTATATACAAGTTCTAATCATCCTTGTTTTCATTAGAGAACTTTGCTAGAGTTTTACACAAAGTCCTATTAAAATATTCAACAAGTCTATTAGTTTGAGAATGGTATGTAGAAGAGAGCTTATGCTTCACTTCTAATTGTTTACAGAGAGAATTCAGCATTTTATTTACAAAATGAGTTCTCCTATCAGTGAATAAGACCTTGAAATATCTATATTGACAAATTATATCCTCATAAAAGAATAGTACTACTAAGGTAGCTTTAGTATTGGTTAGAGCTTGGGCTTCAGGCCACTTGATAAATAGTCAGTAACAACTACAATATACTTATTGTCTCATTCAGTTGTAAGTAAAGATCTAACAATATTTATACCTATTTGATCATAGGGTTGTTCAACTTTTATAAGATGCAGAGATTCAGTTCAAGTAGGTTTGTCTCTTCATTAGCATTCCTCACAAGATTGTATATAGGTCCTTATATCCTCAAACATTTGAAGCAAATAATATTAAAGAGCTATTTGTCTAAAAGTTTTATCAATTCCAAAGTGTCTAGCAAAAGGATTAGAGTATAAGTTATATAAAATTGTTTTTATTTCATTATGTTTTACTACTTTGAAAGGTCAAGTAAATTCCTTTTTATTTTACTTGTAGAGTAGTCTATTTACTACTATGAAATATTGAGCTTTGTTTTTAATTTTTCTTTATTCATCCTTATTCAAATTATTAGGCAGAGTATAATTAGTAAGAAATTGTACTAGTATATAATATATATTTGAATCTATAATCTATTGTTATTAATTTAAATGTCCATTAGTAATATTTGCCAGATAATATCTAGTTAATAATTAGAGATGTGTTGCTTTCTAAAGTTGTATTCTACTTAGTAGATCTACATTTGAATATATATGTCTAAATTGATTAACTACATCAAAATTATATTTATTTAAAGCCATTATCTAATATTTAAAGTATCTAGTAGGATTAACTATATTTTTAAAGTGAGTTAATACAGAGTGATCTGTGATAATAGTAAATTTTTGTCCATGCAGATAATGATAAAAATATTTAATGGACCAAATTACTGCTAGACATTTCAGTTCAGTAATTGAATAATTTTTCTTATAAGGGTTTAAAGTTCAACTAGCATAGGCTATTACATGCTCCTTATTATTATTATCTTTTTGTGAGAGTATTGCTCCTAGGGTAATAGTTGATGCATCAGTATAGATTAAGAATAGTTCCTCAAAGCTAGAGTAGGTAAGTATAGGTGAAGTTGTTAAACAGTCCTTTAGTTTTTAAAAAACATTTTGTTGGTCAGTAGTTCAGACATAATCTATTTTCTTTTTAAGTAATCTATTCAAGAGTTTGGCTATTTTAGAGAAGCTTTTTATAAATTTACAGTAGTAGGATATAAGGCCTAAGAATTTTCAAAGTTGAGTAGTGTTTTGAGGAATAGAATAGTTTTATATAGCTAGTATTTTAGAGAGGTCAGTTTCAATACCTTTTTCACTAATTATATAATCAAGAAAAAGTAGCTTTTGCTTAAAGAAGAAACATTTTTCAGAATTTAACTTTAAACTAGTTTTTTGAGATGTTCAAACACTTGTTTAAAGTATTCTAAGTATTGTTAAAATATTTTTAATCCAATATTAATATCATCTAAGTAAACTACTACAAAGTTCTAGAGCAAGTCCCTTAAGACTATATTCATCAACTTTTGAAATATTGCTAGTATATTATATAACTCAAAAGGCATGACTGTAAATTTATAAGTATCAAATTAAGTTATGAAAACAGTTTTTTCTTGGTCCTAAAGTTCTATAGGTATTTGCCAATATCCACTAACCATATTCAAAATAGTGAACTATTTAGCATATACTAAAGCTTTTAGTAGGTCATTAATTCAAGAAAGAGAGTAGTTATCCTTTTTGGTTGCAATATTTAATTTATGATAGTCTACATAGAAATGTTGTTTTCTATTTTTTTTATCAACTATCATAACTAGAGAGGTCTAAAGACTTTTGCTAGACACAATTAAATTATGCTTGAGCATTTTTTGAATTTTTTTCTTAATGGATTACTAATTTTTACATGAGGTATAGTAGAAGTTTTATTTAATAGATGTTGCATCCATAGAAATAGTATGAGTTATAGCTTTAGTCTTTTTAAATTTATAAGGTTCTCAAACAAATAGATTATCATATCTTTTCATAAATTCTAAAAATATTTGTTTATCCTAAGGTTCTAATTCATCTATATTATATTTTTCCTTATCCAGTTTTTTTAGTTCATCTTTAGACTTTAGCTCAGGTTCATTATAGTATGACTCAGTATTAAATTCAGTATAAACTTATTTATGGATTTCCTGTTCAATTTTTATAGCCTCCTTTTCAGCATAGCAAAATAGACTTTTACTGAAATCAAAGTTCTCTTTATATTCTTCCTTATTATTTGATTCTACTATTTCATCCTTTACTATTTGTTTATCCTTTTGCATTTCAAAGACTTCAATACTAACTTCATGATAAGAGAGTTATTGTGATTCGATTTTAACAGTAATTACTTTGTTATTTTAGTGGATAGTCATAGTGTTATCTTTGTAATTTATGTTTGCTTTTGTTTTTCTTAACCAGTCATTTCTTACAATAGTACTATATGAATTAGACTCAGTAATTATAGTATTAAAGTGGATTATTTGACTACCTATTTCCAAAAAGATATTAGAGACTACTCCTAGAGGTCGATAATATTCACTATTTATATTAATCATTACTGTTCTAAAGGCTTGAGTTATTTTTATATCTAGATTCTTTAGTAAGTTTAGAAACATTATACTTCTAGCTGATCCAAAGTCAATGATGAAAAGGAATTTAATATGTTTAATAGTAGTATCACAGTACAAAGAAGTAGACTTTTCCTCTATTGCTTTGTTTAGATTTGTATTAATTAAACTTCTACTAGATTGTCCATTATCATATTCTATAAATTCAAGGTCACTATTATCAAGAGTTGAGACAGTTGGCTGTTTAGTTGTTTTTCTATTATTTATATTATCAGAGAGGTCCTTAGTATCCTTTTTATTAGTACTTTCAGTTGCAAGTACTTTTTTAGTTATAGGCTTCCTAAGCTTTTCAGTTATAGCTCTACTAAATTTAAGGTTCATTGCTAATAATTGTCCATTAGTTATATTTGCAGGTTGGTCAAAGAATTGTTGAGGAGTATAGAGTATAATTATTTAGTTTACAGGTAGTATAGCTGCTGGTTTTCTTTTTACTATTTTTCTTTTTTGTTTAACATCCTTGGTTATTTTCTTTTTGTTTAGATTATCAGTCCTTTCACCTTGGTCAACTCATTATCTTTTTGCAAGGTATGTTTTTAGAGTCATTATGTTAGAAAGAATTATAGGTTGGGCTGTATACTTACTCTCATGAGATACACCTCCTAGTTTAAATATTGTTACTATTATTGTTGTTGTTGTTGAGCTTGTTGCTGTGATTGAACTTAAGGTTGTATTTGAGTTTGCTGCATTAGATAGTAGGGTTAGGCTTGCTATTATTGTTAATTAATAGGTAGTGCTTGTATTTGAGGTTGAATTATAGGTTGAGATTAAAATTGCTGTACAAGATTATTAGATACAAGTTAGATAAGAAGTTGCAAGAATTAGTTGACTTGTAAAGCTTGTTCAGGTTAAACAGATTGCTGATAATTTGGTACAGGATTTATAGAATTCACAAGGTTTATAAAGTTAGCAACAAGAGGTATAATATTTTAATAGTTCATATTTTAAACTTGAGAGCAGGTTCTACAAGTATGTTTAGATTGTTCATATTAGTAACAAACAAAATTATTTGGCCTTTGAGATCAAGGTTCAGGTTAGTAAGATTGAGGTTAGTTAGCTTAAAGTTGTTAATAATTATTATTATTCTTAGGACTATGTTGAGATTTAGTATTCATTTGTTGTAACTGTTAAGTTAAGACTTGAAGACTTTAGGCAAGTTGATCTATTTGATTATTTGGTTAAGTAGGTACTATGTATTTATTAAGGTAAGAGGTTATAGTATTAGTGTTCTGATATGTTAATTCATAATTGTTAGCACAGTTAATAGCATCATTTCAGATAGCATCATTTTAGGGTTTGACATTAATATAAAGTTCTAATAAGAGTCTATTCACAAATTTATAAGCTTTAAAGTGAGCAGAGAATTAGAAAGATCTATGTTCTACTCTCTTATACAATTCCAAAAAAGTAGCAGTATAGTTATTAACAGATTTATCAGAGTGTTGTTGATAATATTCAAGTTCAGTAGTCCAAATTTCAACTAGGGTTTGAGAATGAAAAGTAGTAGAGAAGTTAATGATGAAGTTAGTGTTATAAGCAGAATTATTATTATCCTATTGTCTAATTCTATTAGAGTTAGTGTTGACTAAAGCTTGGTTTTCAGTTCACCAAGTAGTAGCAGCTTCTTTAAGATATATAGATACAACTTGAAGCTTGTTGGCATCAGTAATTCTGTTAGCATTGCAGGCTTTGTTAAATTCAGTGAGCTAAGTTATAGGGTCCTGATTTCTACTATAAAAGTAGAACAAATCAATTACTTGAGCCTTTCTTCTGAGAGAATTATTAATAGTATTAGTATTGTTAGTCAAGGCAGTAGTAGTATTAGACAGAGCTGCTATTAATTAGATAAGAGTATCAGTAAGTTTCTAGAAATTTTGTTGATTAGATTAAGTTATATTTCTTTGTTGTGATTGATTAGAGAGTAATTGTTGTAGTTTTGGTTGATTAAAGAGTAATTCTAAACCAAAATCTTTTTCCTTGTTGAATGAATTTGATTATATAATTTGATATTCAGCTATTTGAGAGTCAGTAGTTTTACTTATATTATAAACAACATCAAAAGATCATTGTTAAAACTGTTTGTTAAAGTAAGAACAGTGTATATTTCCTATCAGACTTGATTATAAAATTTAGGTTTCTTGAAATAATAGATACTTAGAAGGAGATAAGCAATGAGAGTTCAGATATTTGGAGTATTTAAATTATTAATGAAAGCTTAGAAGTAGTTCTAAGTGTGTAATATGTAGTGTAGAGCAGGATATTTAACAGAAAACTAGATTCAAAAGCTTTCAAATCGAATATAATTACTGAGATTTGTTGTAGCTTTAGAAGGATAATAAAGGTAACAAGAGATATTAGTATGTATTTTAGATATAATATTTAAGTTTCAGATATGTAGATGATCATGTTTTCGAGTTACAAGAATATGAGCTGAGAAAGTGTTTATTCAATTATCTAATATTTTAACAATTTGTTTTCACCAGAAGGTACTAATTATTATAGCAGTTCTTTATTAATCTGCAAATTTTTAGATAGCAGAAAGTTTTCATAATTATTATTTAAGGCACTAGTTTATTTATCAGTAAACAAACAAAACTAAAATTAATAAAATCAAAAATAAAAGAAAAAAATATTATTTCTAATAATAAAAACTAAAGAAACCAAAAATAATAAAGAAACACACTCTCTCTATAGATCAATTTTACCAAAATTCGAGCTAAAGAATAGTCTATAGAAAACTCACTAAATAGCTTAAGAAACACAATATAGTTCACTAAGATAAAAGTTTTAGAAACAGAAGTTATAGCTAAACAAGTTGCAAAAATAACTAAAGAAAAGCAAA
>CAJVPM010001080.1:0-13341 GCA_910592325.1 Scutellospora calospora
TTTTGTTAGCTTGGTTATGAATTGTTTAATTGAGCTCTTAATTCTGTTTGATTTCTATGCTATATCATAACTAAAGTTTTTACTTTAGACTAGATCTAGATTTAGCAGAATACTTGACTTTTTACTTTCTTTTGCTAGTTGATCTGCCTTATTGTTTAATTTGTTATTAGCATGGCTTTAGACTTTTCTGAGCTCTAATTTAATACCTTTCTGCTTAATAAGTAATGTAATTTTTTCTAAAACAATTCTGTTATCTACTCTAATCTATTTGCTATATTGTTCAATCTTATAAGCTTTGGTTATACTCTCTATTATTTGTTCACTATCTGTGAGAACTTTAACTATTGTATCATATTGCATTAGTAATAAAATTATTCAAACTCTTATTAGCTCTGTTTTAGTTGATGTTAGCTAGTTAATAACTTTCAAATTTTCTAAGCTAACTAAACTATTTTCTATCTGATCTATTACTACTCATCCTACTCTTATATTTTCCTTATCTTCCTCTTTATCTACAGATCTATTTGTATAAAATTCTATTTTTTTTCTTTTTTCTAATATAACCTCTTATGTCTTTCTCTTCAACATACTTGCTAATTCTATACTAAAGTTTTGTTTTTTAATAATTTCGAGTTCTTGTTTCTTAACTACTTTTAAGCCTATAAAAGAGTATTCCCTTCTTTTGGCTTCCTAATAGTCTCTATGTATAGCTATTAATCTTAGTAAAAAATTGATTATTTCTGTTTTTCTGTTTATATAGTTTTTTGGGATTACTTCTAAAATCTTTCTTTTTAGTTATCAAACTCTATATTCCTTATACACTTTTTCTCTATTACTAACACAGCCTTCATATTTTTTAATTTCTTCCTGTTTTTTTATATTTTCTTTGTTCTCTCAGTGCTCTAAAAGTATACTATCGTTTTTTTTTTACACTTTTTCTATCTTTCTGATTTTGCTAAGACTATCTTTATAAACTACTTATTTATATCTTTTTTTGTTTAAAGAAATTTCTTTGAGTGAGTTTTATATATACAGAGTATTTTCTATATCTGTCTTAAATTTATCTTTAACTTTTCTCTTCTCTTTGCATATTAGTACTCATTCTTTAATTTCTTTGAACTATGTAGTTTTTTTACTTTTTTTAAATTTCTTTTTAGCAGTTTTAAGTTGCTATCATATTATTAAGTAAGATCCTTCTAGATCTAAAATTTAATCTAGCAAAAGTATATTAAGGTCACAAAATATTTTAGCTACTCTAATAAAAGTTTTCTTTTCTATTAGGCTTTTAATTGATATTCTATTAGGTTCAGCTACTCATTCTTTCTTATTAGCTATTATTTCTAAATCTAAATTTAGATTATCTTGAATAACTAAACTAGCTAAATTGTTTTTAAGTAATTTTCTTTTATCATCTCCTAACTTTTCTGTTCAGATACTACTTATGTAATAGGTAATTTGCTGTCCTTATCTTATTCTTACTTCTGTTATATTTTTGATCTCATAGTTCTTATTTAGTCTGTTTATAAGACTTAATATTTGTTTGTTTTTAATATATTCTATAGTATTCATATATTGAGTATCTCACTATAAGATATTATAAAGTTTGGAGCTGTTCTTACAAGACCTATCTTGTTCTTAGCAACTATCATGTATAGTTGCTAGATCTTTTTATATTCATTTTTAGTCAAAAAGATACTTTGTAGTATATATTCTAACTTTATTATTAGACAAATATTGTTTATATATAGTATTTAGCTTGTAAAGACTACTTTCTTTCTAATTGTATTAGCAAAAAGTCTTACTACTTGCTTAGCTTTAGCTACTATCTGTTTTTTGCTAACTTTTTATTCTATTCAGATTTCTAAAAATCTTACTACTTTTTTTTTCTTTTGTTGCATAGATTTCTTATCTCTCTACTAATATTTTGTATTAGTCTATATTACTTTTAGTATTTATTACTATAAGCTTCAATTTGGATGGATTAATCTGAATATCATTGAGCTTGAAAAACTCTTCTGCAATTTGAATTGTTTCTTCAAACTATTCTTTAGTACTTGCTATCTATATTGTATTATTTGCAAAGACTACTATAGCCTGTTTTATTCTTTGAATCTTTTTCTCTTCTTTTTCAAGATTTTCCTTTTAGGAGACCTCTATTTCATACCTAAGCAAAGTATTTTTTTTAATTCTTGTTAGCAAAAGGTTATAAAAGATCTTCCAAATTAGAGGTAAGATTACTTCTCCTTGCTCTATTCTATCTTCTGCTGTTATTAATTTAGTAAAATCTAATATAGTAATTATACTAGTTTGTCTTTTATCAAACAAATCTAGTATAAAAATTCTGTTCTATCATTAGTAGTCTTATTCTTTAGAATGCTAATTTTAGGGATTTTAGACTTACAGAATTGAAAGCTTTTTTTATATCTTGTAATAATATCTAAAACTTTTTATTTTTCTTTCTAGCTTCTTCTATTATCATACTTAAGATATGAATTAGGCTTTCTGTTAAACTTTCTATTAACTCTGCAAAGTTCTGCTTTTCAAGAATATTGTTTTCTCTCAATATTCTTTCTAATTTAGTTGTGTATACTTTAGTAATACACTTTTAAAATATTTTTAGAAGTACTATTAGTCTTATATTATTCAGATTAAACTACTAATCTACATATTTAAGTATAGAATATGTCTGACTAATTTTCTACTTGAGTAGAATTCTGCCTGTTTTTAAATATAAACTAGCAAAGTTTCTAAAAGCTACTTGTGTTTCTGTACTAGTTTGCTTAATCAGAATATATTTAATATCTGATATACCTAGTACTATATTAGTTTTAAGCTTTTGAAATATTGAATTCTATTTTTCTTTTATTATTTTACTATTTAAATTTTTATAATAGCTTTTTTTAATTCTTGTTAGTGGTATATAAACTTTTTTCTAGCTATTCAAGAGATTTTCTTACTAAAAACTTCTTTCTTTGAACTGTTTTTAGAAATAGTTAGCTGTTCTTTTAAGAACTTCTTTTGGTTTGTTAAAGAGTTCTTTAATCTTTTCTTAATCTATAAATAATTTGTTAATTACAACTTTTTTAAAAGACTTTTCTAGCAAACTATTAATTATTCTTCTTTAGTTATCTCTTATCATTTCGTATCTTCAATTTATGTATTTATTTATTTCTAGTCTGCTAGCTATACTATTTTCTGCTACTAATTTGCCTTTTAATATTAATCACTATCTAAAAAACTCTTCTTGTAGTTGCTTGCTCTATAGAGTTCCTAGTATTACTATACTTAACTCTGTTTTCTTATTTATCTCTTCTGTCTTTTGCTCGATTTTTAATTGTTCATCTTCTGTTCTACTTGTTCCTATTTTCTTTTTGTACTCTTTTACTATTTTCCTTACTGTATTTATTGTGTTTTATATTTTTGAACAAATCTTTTTTAAAGCTTTGTTATATCCTAAGTTTAGCATTTTTTTGTGAGAGATTTTATTTTCTGCTACTTGTTTAATACTGCTACTTATAATATTCTACTCTTTGTTCAAATCTATACTATCTATAAATTCTTTATTAATCTTTTCAAGAAGTTTTTCTATCTATAGCTTTTCATTTAATTTTTTCTTAAGTAGATACTGTAGCTTAATTTTGTAATTATTTCAGTTTTCTTCTATTGCTTTATCATATAAGAAAATTGTCCTTTTAACCCTTTTCTTTTAATTTGTACTAAACTATTTTTAAAGTTTAGATGATCTAGTAGTATTTTTGCTACTACTAGTTTGTGATCACTACTTGTCTCTAAGGCTATTTTTTCAATTAGAGCTTCTTTAAGACTGAAGATTAGACTTTCTGAGATCTAAATCTAATTTATTCTTGTACAGTCTTTTCTATTACTCTATGAAAATTCTCTTTTATTTGGATATAATTTTCTAAACATATCAATAAAGTTCTGTTTTGCTATTTAGCTATGTAGTAGTAGTTTTTTGTAATTGCTATTTGTTCCACTACTTCTATCTATACTTGGTTATATAATATAATTAAAGTCACCTATTATAATAAAATATATATTTGGTCTTTTCTAGGCTATTTCTTTCATTATTATTCTTTGCACTTTTTTTTTTCTTAGTTAACTATTTGGTACTATATACACTATAAAAACAACTAGTTCTAGTTACTTAAAAAAAAGTATAATTCTAGCAAGTAGTCACTATATTTTCTAATTTGCCTTATATAATTTAACCATTTCTTGCTAACTATTATACCTACTCTTGAACCCTTGCTTTTACTTTTTTCTGTATTAGTCTAGAAGCTATCTATATCTTCTTGATAACTCATTATATAATAACCTTTTTTTTTAGAAATATTCATTTCTATTATTTCTACTATATTATAATCTTCTTTTATGAATTTGTCTATTAGTATTTCTAGTTTGTATCTTTTACTTTTTAATCTTTTTATATTATGAGCTACTATTTTGATACTTTTTCTAACCTCTTATATACTTATATTTTTTCTGTTTATTCTCAAGCTTTTTTCTATATAGTTTGTCTCTTGCTCTGCTTTATTCTGCTATACAAGTATTCTTTCTTGTATATGCAAAACTTTTTTTAATTCAACTAATACAAAAATTAGAAGCAATTTGAGTATTTTATCTTCAAATCTCTAATTTTTCCTTCCAAATTTTGTATTAATTAAGCTATATAATCTAAGAATCTGTTATAATTTCTATGATAGCTTTGCCTATTCAATTTTCTTCTTTTGTTACTTCTTATTTTCTTTTGGAAGCTACTTCTCTTTTCTATTTTAAACCTTTCTTCCTTACTATTATTTGATGAAATCTAAGCTTTTCTATATCTATTCTAATTTTCTTTATATTCATTTAAAGCTAAACTAATCAAAGCTTCTTGCTAGTAACTTTCTCTTTTTCATACTCTTTCTTGAATGTATTTTAAATATTTACCTTTTTGTTCTTGTTCAAACTCTTTTCTCCTTTCTAAGCTTTTTTTACTTCTTCTTGCAACTACTTTACATCCTTCATGTTTTTAAATCTTTGGTTTTTCAGTAATTCTACTTCTTAGTCTCTTGTATTTGCCTATCTTAGCTTATTATTGTAGTAGTATATCAAAAATTTAGAGATATTTATCATATCTTCTTGATTTTTAAAATATACTGTTGCACTACTTATATTATTGTTATTAGAAGTTTAGAAAATATATAGTGTTCTAGCTTCAGATTTCTTGACTTGTCTCTAGAGTAATACTTTATTTGTATTCTCTAATAGGTCTAAAAGTCTTTTGCTAAATCTGTTTCTTGTACAAAATAATTCAAAATTGTTAGTACCTGCTATTACCTTTACTAATATCTAGTTTGCAAAAGGCAGATACAAAGTCTCATTCTTTTTCTTTTTGTCAAAAGTGTCTGCTTTAAACTCAATCTCTGCTCACATTTTATCATATATATTTTTAATCATTTCTATATGTTTTACTCTTTCTATAAACTGAACTATCTTAAAAACTTGAGTTTTTTTAGTCTAGTTTGATAAATTCTAAACTGTTATTATATTTTCTTCTCTGTTTTTGTTTAAGTTAATAGAAACTTGCTAGATTCTAATATTTTCCTCACTTGTATCTTCTTGTTGATCTGAGATGATTATAATCTTTTTTTTTTTTCTCATTAGAACTTTTTTTAGCTCTGCTTTTGCCTATTCTTCTCTTTTTTTCTTTTTATCTGTAGTGGCAATCTTTATATCTTGGCTATTTAAGGATTGAGTAGCCTTATTTTCTTCTATATTATTTTCATGAATTAGTTTAGTTTGCTCATATTCTTTTTTCTTGTTTTCTAATTTCTTCTTAGTCTCTTTATAGCCTTTCTTGTAGTCAAAGATTAAAGTATACTACAAATTATCTTGCTCAAATTTTTCAGATATTTTTTTGAGATGAACATTTCTTTCTATTGACTAACTTAAAGACTTTTCTCTATGACTTATATTATTTTTAAATACTTTTATAGCTGCTACTTTTGCTTTTATAATCTTTTTTCTTTATATCTATTTTTACTTGGTATTCAAATACTTTTTTCAAAAGAAGAGTCAGACTCAGCTGGTATCAGATCCTCTGCTGATTCTTCTATAGTATCCAAATAGAGGTTTGAATTAGATTTAGAGATTTCTTTATCTTAGATTTCTTTAACATCTCCTATTAAGCTATAACCTTCTTTATTTCTTTTATTCACTAGAAGTTGCTTTTCTAGTTAAGCTTGTACTTCTTCTGTGCTATTAACTATCTTTAAGGAATTTGTTTAATCTATTATTTCTATATCTGATTTACTCTTAATCTTAGATACTATTAGTTCATCTCTTTTTACTAATATATTCTGAATTATTTTTTCTAATACTAATTTAATTCTATCAATTCCTTCTGTTATTGCTACTCTTTCTATTACTTTCTTCTATTTTCTTACTACTGTTACTATATTGCTGTCTACTTCTAAAATCTCTACAATTATTTTATCTATATGATCTTCTAGACCTATTACTGCATTGCTTTCTTCTACTATTATTTCTTTACCATATTCTTTTGTTACTATCTCTACTAGTTTTATTGCTTTTACCTTTATTTCACATACTTTTAAATTCTATATGCTATTTTTTGAAGTAATCTTATCTTTTTTTAGTAATTTCTAATAACTTTTTCTAATTATTTATAAGCTATTTGGTTTTAGTTTTGTATATATTATTTCTAATATTCAAAATGTGATATATAAATTTTCTTATATCTCTTCTATATTTCTAGTTTCTTCAGACTTTTTTTTGTTCTTCTGTTTTGTTATATGTATTTTTCTTCTCTGCTTTCTTTTACTTAGTAGCTTTTTTGCTTGTTTTTAATAGAAATTTTATGTTTTTTTTTCAGTTTTCTTTCTGCTCCAAAATTAGTCAAAGTAATTGATAGAGAGAGTTTTTAATATAAACTTGGAGTATTCTGCTTTAGGATCTAAATCTGATTCTTTTCTTTTTTCTAAACTTTTAATATTTCTTACTTATATATTTTCTTGATTACTAAGTTCTTCACTATTTATTGATTTTGTATTTTCTACTCCTCTATTTATTCATCTTAGCTTATTATTATTTTAATATATAGCAAACTTCAAGCTTCTTATTAGATTCTCTTCAGATTCAAAATATACTATTATACTTCTCATTCTATTATCATTTATGTTTTTAAAAATATATTATACTTTTGTATCTGATCTTTTAACTTGTCTCTATAAAAGAATTTCACTTGTATTTTTTGATAAATCAAAAAGCTTTGTATTAAATCTACTTCTTGAATATAGTATTTCATATTCATTAACTTATGCTATTAGTCTTACAAGCAGATAGTCACTAAAAGGCAGATATTAGGTTTCTTCTAATAATCTTTTGTTATATATATTTTCTTTAAATACTACTATAGCTTTAGTCTTGCTAAAGGAACTTCTTATTATTTTAATATATTTAATTCTTTCTATATATTATACTATTTTAAAGATTTAAATTCTTTTTGTTCTGTTTAATAAGTCTTATATAGTAATTTTGTTTAGATCAACTTTAGAGACTTTAAAGCAGGTTTTTTGACTACTAAAAAGTATTTCTTCTCTTTTATTTTCATATATATTAGTATTTTCATTTTTGTTTCTATGTTTATATATATCTTCTAATCTTGCTTGCTCTTCTCTTTTTTTTTTATCTTTATGATTAATATAATTCTCTTTTTTTTCTTTATTTAGTACTGCTTTTGATTTTGTAATACTTACTTTCTCAGCTATTCACTCTACTTTACTTTTATTTTTCTTAGTTTCTTTACTATTTTAGTTGTTTGTTTCAATTGTTCTAGATCTCTTAATTTCTAATTCTTTCTCCTTCTTTATCAATCTAAATTGCTTATGTTCTTCTTTTCTTTCTACTAATCTTTTTGTATATCTTCAAAATCTTTCTCACAATCAAAAATTAGTACACACTATTAGTTTACTTTAGAAAACTCTTCATATATTCTTTTTATATAAGAGTTTTCTCTTAGTATCTATTTTAGCAATTTTGCTTAATATTTTAAATTTTCTCTAAATATATTTGCTACTAAAACTTTTGCTTTTATATTTTTTGTATTTTCATATCTTTCTTCTCTTAGTACCTAGATACTATTATCTAGTAATTTTGTTAAATCTACTATGTCTTCTTGAATTATTTTTATTTCTTCTATACTTTTTGCTTTATTTTTAGCTATCTCTTTTGTTTTAAATTGAGTTTTATTTGTAATCATCTCTACTTCTATAAGCTTTAAACTTGGTAACTCTTCGATATCTATTACTTCTATATTTATTTTATTTTTTTCTATTTTACTTTCATTAGAATTGTTGATTATCTCTCTGCTTCCTTGTTTTAGAATATATTCTACTTTTTCTATTCTCTTGTATATTGCTACTTTTCTAATTAGTTTTTTCTATTCTCTTACTACTGTTACTATTTCACTTTTCATACCTATTATTTCTGCTACTATCTTATCTACATAATCTTCAAATCCTATCACAGACTTGCTACCTTCAGCCAAAATTTCTTTACTATATTCTTTAGCTATTTTCTTAGTTATTCTTATTACATTTTCTCTGTTCTATATTTTCTATTAATTATCTAATCTATATATTTAACTATATTTTCTATGTCTACTACTACTATTATACTAGACTTCTGTTTAATATATTTTAAGTAACTTTGCTTTTTTCTCAAAATTCTCTAGATTTTTCTTTTTGTCATAAGGTAGCTTATATTATAAGATTATATATAGATAATTCTCTATAGTTAGTAATTATATAAAAAATATATAATAAGTTATATATACAACTTTAGTTATTATATATTTTAAGTAGTCTACTATATAGATATTAGACTAATGATACCTCTTAAAACTACTTTGGTGTATTAAAACTATTTCAATAAATCTTATAGTATTGAAATATCAATATCAAAGCTCAAAAGTGGTATTAAAACTCAAAAGTAGTATTAAAACTCAAAAGTAGTATCAAAACTCAAAAGTGGTATTAAAACTTAAAAGTAGTATTGAAACTCAAAAGTAGTATTCAAACTCAAAAATATATTAAAATTCAAAAGTTTATTAAAAGTCAAATATGTTTATTGAAGTTAGATATTATTAAAAAGTTGTCTTAGTATTTATGCTACTCATAAGATTATTTAGAGTTTAACATATAAAAATTGTTTATAATTTCAGATCAAATTAAAAAAAATTTAATTGAAATTGATCAAATAGTTGTTAAGATATTTTTGTTCAAAGTTAGTAAACAACTCAAAAAGTCTATCAAAATAGAAGCTGTACTAAAATTTTTTTAAAACTTTAAATGAAGATATCTTGACAGTTACCTAACCAAAATTAATCAAAAATTTTTTATTTAAATTTTATAAACTTATAGAATTCAAATAGAAAAATTTGATCAAAATTGGTCAAATAGTTGTCAAGATAACTTTGCTTAAAGTTAGTAAACAATTCAAAACATTGATCAAAATAGAAGCTATACTAAAATTTTTTTAAGTTTAAGCAAATATATCTCAACAACTACCTAAGGCTATGCAAATTGATTTTTTATTTTGTATATTATGGAATCAAAAAATTAGATCAGTCAGTTGATTTTTTTTTTAATTTTTTTATACCTTTTTTTTTTTTTTAAATATTAAAGTTGCCAAAGACAAACCAGACCTCAGACTTACAATTTTATTTATTGCTAACATATTTTAGTTTAGTAAATTATAGATTTTAAAAGCTTGAAATTTAGTATTTTTTTTAAGAACTTAATCTATACATCATTTGTACCAAATTTAACCAAAATATTTTTTCACAAAAATTAATTTTTTCTAACTTTTTATTAATTAAACTAAGTAAGTGCTCTTAAGTAAACTTACTCAGTACTAGATTTTACATCTAAACAGTCTAGTTTTAAGATTTTAAACCTTTTCATTAATATTTTACTTCTATAAATAAAAAATAAAATATCTGCTTTAAATACTCGATATTTACCTAAAAACTGCCTTCTAAACATATCTTAAACTCTTAAGCAAAGTTGCTAGCCTGGTTCTCCCGGTCATAACAAGTTATGTTTTATCAAAATAGCTTGAAAATTGAGCTTTCTAGTATCTAAAACAGCAAAAAAATTTTAAAAAAATGCCAAAAAAATATTCTTTCTTGCTCCAAAAATCTCTAATTTTGATAATCTAATAAATTTCCAAATTTGTAATTTTCAAACCTTATATTGACCTATATTAGCTAACCAAATTAAGCTAATTTTAATTAAACACTAATTAAAAAATTATAAATCAAATTATCACAACTTCACAAATTAGTTCTATACAAATTCTATTTTTAAATTAATTAAACTTAATCTATTTTTAACAAAATCTAAATTAAACATGTTATACTAGTGACATATATTAATTATCATATCATACTTGTGATAAACATCTACTTATTACACCCTACAATTATTACTTTATGATAATTTTTAATTATTACATCTCTTTAATTGTTATATCCTATATTTTTCATAACTATAATCAAATTATCTAACTATTATTTTCTTATTCATCATACCTCTAAAAAAATTTAATATTCTCTGTTTAAGTTAAAATACTTTCCTATTAACAATACTGACTCTTTCAAATACTGAACCTAATTCCTATAATATTGACTACTTCTATAGCAAATACAAGGATTACTATGGTGTTAGTATATCCAAGCTAAAAGAGGAATCTCTACATGTTCTTCCTGCAGAGATCTAACTAACAATATGTAAAGCTAATACAAAAAAACAACATTACTTTAAAGTACCAACTCAATCTCAAATTGCAACCTGCCTTTGCAACAAATATCATACTAGTTTCATTTTATGCTACTATAAAATTTCTTATGCAGCTTCTACTTCTCAAACCTCTATAGATATTTCTTCTAATATCTTAGCTAAACATTTTAACAGAATAACTGATAAATTACTATCTTCACTCATTCTAAAAAAACAAGATCTTCCTAATCTCAAAATTTTTTTCCTACTCTTTCAAACTAATCTCACACTATCTGAAATTACTCTATACTCCTAATACTATTATATATATATTCTATGTAAAAATGAAAACATCTTTTGTGTTTATCTCCAAGACTCGAAACATACTCTAGACTATACAAAGATAGCTTTATTCAAAGATAAACTAATTCACAGAGCTTGCACATAACATTTAAAATTAATTAAACTTAAACCTAAAAACCAAACTCAACTATTCACTCAAAACCAACATGCTACTTTTCACCTACTTAAACTATCTCTCTTAACAAAAGAATCAAAAAAAGACCTTCTTAAATATTTCTTAATCAAACTTTCCAAACAATTTAAAAATTAACAACAAAACAAACTTAAACCAAACATCTCAAATTTCAAAACTTCTAAACAACCTAAACCTGAATTAACCTTCGACTAGCTAGCTAACTACCTAATAACAAATAAATAAAAACTAATACAAAGCTTCAAACAAAACTCTCTTTTGAACTCTTCAACTTCATCAAATTAAATTTAATCAACTTTTCTTTTGGAAAAAATTTTATTCAAATATCTTATTTACTCAATAGCAAGCCAATGACCAAAATTTCTAACAGACTTAATTTACAAACAAATCTACATACTAACTCAATTGCAACTATTTATTTTAATCTTTTAGAAACTACTCTTAAAAATCTTATCCTCAAATTCACTACTATTCTATTTACCAAACTAAACTATAGAGAGATTATTGCTTCATCTATCACTATTCCTCTATATAAAATAGAAAATTAGCTTCAAATTTGTCTCAATATAGTAAGACTTTATCTCCATTTAATAGACAAATATCAACTAATAAATTATACCAAATTCAATAAAGACTTTAAACTCAAATCTAAGAGATTTAAAATTGATTCAAAAATTAAAGCTTTCGACCAAGAAGTACAATATTTATAATCTCTTTAGACTTACAATTTAATATATAACTTTTCTTCAATCTTCCTAAAACTCTCTTCTTAGAAAACTTTAATATATCTTCTCTAAAAAACTCTCTCAATTACTTAACGGAATAGTTTAAAAAAATCTTTTCAGCTTATGCAAAACAATTTGTAACAACAATCAATAAACAAAAAACTCTTTTCTATCACAAATACCAAATTCATCAACATTTTATCCTTCATCTAACTAAACTTCTACTATAAAAATATGAATTTAGAAAACCAGTTTTATTGAAAGATTATTAAAATAAAGCCTTTTGCTATACAAACCATCATGTTCTAACTTGTACAAACAAAATATGCAAATACTTAACTAAAAACTCTAATCAAAATAACACAACTCTAAAATCTAAAAAATATCATAACTCTACTAAACTATTTAAAGATATAATCAAATATTCAAAATTAGTCTTCCCTCCTACAGACTATGAAATATAGAAAACTTCTAATATTGATACTTCAATTTTTAAAATGAATAAAAAATATGAAGTATCACTTAAAAACAAAATTCTTCTACAAATACTTGATGAACTTGCTAGTTAAGCAAAAAAATTTATTTGTAAAGCAAACAAAGTCAAAACTAATACTCAACACTGAAATTACTACTTTTATCTCTATTTAACTGAATACTACAATCATATAGCCCAAAATCACAAAATCTCAAATCTCTTAAAAGACAAGGCTATTGAATTTATTACCTAACAACTAATAGATATACACTACCTTGCTCGAATTATTATTTACTATGATATCATTTTTAATAAAAACCAACTTACAAAATAATTACAGATTTTTACAAAACAATAGCATATCTAGAAGCAGAAAAACTACTTCAAGAAAAATTCAAAATCACTTTCCAAGAAATACAAGTTGATAATTCTTTATTTCTTCAAGCAGAACTAACTTCTTTTCAGTAAACTTGTCTTCTACTTACCAACTACTGTCTGACTAAATAAAAGACATTAATTTAGTAGAATCATTACCAACATCTTCAAAATCCTATGATCTACTATCATACTATAACAAATTTCTTGCTCTCTACAAATTCCTATTATTACTACTAAACTAAACAATCAAATCTCTTCTTTATCATCTAAAATTACATAAACTCTTTATAACTCCAATATTTTCATATAATTCTATACTTAAAGAAACCCATATCTATTTACCAAACAATCTCAACTTACTCAAAAATTATTACTTCATCAATCCAAATCAACTCTATTTATATAACAACCTACTTCTCAAATCAACTAATAATGAAGCTTCACTTTTACTCTCTTCTCAAA
>CAJVPM010001081.1:0-13329 GCA_910592325.1 Scutellospora calospora
CTAACGAGAATTATTGTTATTCTAGCTATTCTAGTTATTCTTATAATTCTTATTTTTCTCGTTATTCAAATTATTCTTGCTATTCAAATTTTTCTTGCTATTGCCATTATTCTCGCTATTCAAATTATTCTTATTTTTTTGGGAATTTCGAGAATAGCAGGAATTCTAGGAATTCCGGGAATTCGTGTACGACGATCTTTACCCTAAATTTCGAGTTCTACTTAATAAGGTAAAAGACTGACTAACTAAAAACAAATAACACTAATCGCTAAATACAAAAAATATATATATATATAAAAAAAACAAAAGTCGATTGGTGCCCCGGAGCCCTTCACAATACGGACCAATTAACAACCCTACATTCCAAATTCGTTAAACTTTGATCGAATTTACCTTGATACACACTTAAAAATTCACTTTGTCTAATTCAAATTCTACCAATGTCTAAAATTTATCGAATTGGTTGCCAGATATCTTAGATCAAAGTTTTTTATTTAAATTCTCAAAACTTTGATCAAATAAATCTTGATACCACCTGATGAAAAATTGATGAAATTTTTTTATAGAATCTACTGATATCAATAATTAAAATAAAAAAGCTAATCGAATTTAGTTAGTAAGTGTTAAAAAATATCTTTAAAGTTCTGTAACATTTAGAACGTTTTATTGAAAAGAAGTCGTAAAACATCTATTAAATAATCTGCGGTAAAAAGTTTTTATAATTATGATCGAAGATATCTCGACATTTACTAAACTAAATTTGATTTGAATTTGGTTAAAAGATTTCAAGATATCTACGATCAAGTTAAAAAAAAAAAAAAAAAAAAAAAAAAAAGATAAAATCTACTATTTCAGGGGTGTGGAATTATCAAAAAAGTGTAATGGAAATATAATTTTTTTTTTTTTTGAATTTGTAAAAAACATTAGATATTTAACTAATATGTAATTTGTACTATACATTACCGAGTGAAATCGTATATTAATTATATTTTAAATACTAAATTACCCAACTTATCTAATTATAAAAAAACCAACATGCTAGACATTACCATAATAAATAGGATTGATATTAATTTATTAACTGTTGCTAAACAAAACGCATCTCAACAATTCTGAAACAACAAATACATTTAAACTATTTCCTAATAATCTATATTTTGGAATTATACTAACATCGTCAGGAAATTCCAAATAAAATGATGGTTGCATTAATTTAAAATTATTATATAGTTTTGGAGTATAGTTATTAACTGAACTTTCATTTGTTATACTTAAATTTGTTGATAATTGAGATTTTAAAGGAAATGCATGTAATTTTGCAATCTCGGTTGGTGTAAAAAATCTTAATCCAAGTTCAAGTAATGTTTTAGGATTTTCAAAATCATAATTCGTAAACTATAATAAAATTTTTAAAGTTAATTTTTAATAATTATAAAAGATAATAGATGTTATTATACCTCTAAATTTTTAGTTTGTATAAGTGAACCACTTCCAAATATATGATGACTTCCATAGGACTATTAATTGTTAAAAAAAAATACTTTAAGGATAAATTTTTATGAAATAAGTTGCATAACAAAAAAAACATTATTATTATACTTTTGTAAAACATGAACATCGTTTATCAGTCGGTCTTATAATATCTATAAATAAGTTATTTAATTTTTAAAAATATGTCTACATCGTTGAAACTTTTTATAATACACATACCAAATTTAAAATTAAAACTTTTTAAAATATACTTTTCAGGAACTAGATATTTTTTTAATTCTGTTTCATCTATAAGATTCTCAATATAATTGCTCAGTTCAGGAATAGTGAATTCGGAAAGTTCTTGACCCTGTTGCTGTTTCCAATGATGACATTTATCATCTTCTCTATTATTTAACATGCATTCGAATGGCCAAGATGTATGTATTGTAGCTTGTTCAAAGTATTTCTGTGGAGTGATCACCTTCTCATGATTATTAAACGTTTGTATTTTCTGTGCCATCAAATAGTATCGCAATCGATCATTTGGAATACCAAATTGTAAAGGAGTTAATAAACATTCATGAATTTCATAATTCATCTGACATAATTGAGAAATAAGTTTTTCTCGAGATTTTGATTTCTAAATTTTAAATATAAATCCATAAGATAAAAAAAAAAAAAAACCTATTAAAAAGAATAATATGACACATAGATATACCTCAAAGTTCAACACATTTTCAAGAAAAATATAAATTGGTGGATTAGATAGTTTTGGTAAAATATCAATTAAATGAAGTAGCCCTTTTGCTCTTGGATCTTGATCATCTAATCCTTTTCCACCACGTGTATATGGTTGACATGGTGGACTCATTAACCAACAATTTGCATTATATTTTTCAATGTCATCTAATCTTAAAAAATCTATTCCTTTCTTTTTTTAAAAAAATGAAAATAATAATGATAATAGATTGAAAATTTAATCGAAAACTTTATGAATTAATAAGGGATATAATACCGTTTTTGGAGCTTTGCCAAAATTATGCCTGTACGTTGCATTTGCTATAATATTTATATCAAAACTAGCCACAACTTTCCCAAGAGGACATGCAAGATTAAAAGAATAATGCTATTTATATGAAAATAAAAAAAGTTTAATTTATGTTAATAATTTCTGTAATAAAATAAGTATGAAAATTTATATACTTACAAGACCACCTATTCCACTAAAGAATTCTAAACATCGAATGTGTTGTAAAGAGTTTGGTAAGTAATTCATTCCTAAATATATCGGAAAACTATCTATCTGATTTTTTGATAAATTTTTATTCGTAGATAAAAAAGTTTAAATCAATAATATGTTGAGTATACAATTTATTTAATGCTTACTCTAGTTAATTCAGTAATAAAGTTCGTTTGCTAGAAATTTTCGATTATAATATGAATTTTTGTTTCTAAATACTTGTAATTAACAATATATATTAAAAAAAAAAAAATAACTAAAAAATAAAAAATACTAGATTGGTTTAATTCTGGTAACGTACGTAACACATTTTTTGATCATTTACGATTATCTCAGAACTAAATTGACAATTGCCTAGAATATTCTAATCACGGGAATAATTAAAAAGGTGTGAGTTTTAATATCAAAATTTAAGAAACAATGACCTGACGCATGACGAAAGTCATGCTAAGGTTATTATAACCCAAAAACAGATGTGAAACAGGAATTGGGTATTTAAGGTTTGATTATGAAAGTTGGAATCGGCAGTGCTTTTTCCCTTCGCTGCCCGACTCTGTTCTGGCTCTTTCATGCTGTGGCGCCTTTCTTCATAGCTTTGAAAAACAAGTAATATACGATCGATATACAGCAAAACTATTACCAACTATTACCATATCAAATATTATAGTATCAAATATGTTGATGACGAAAATATGAACATGTATGGAACGGATAAACATGTAACCGACCTAGGGAAGTTTCTCGATTCGGACCTTAAGAGAAAGGGCCTTGAAATCTAGATTTAACGATGTAGCAGGGCCTTCATTTATGGAACCGGATCCAATGGCTACTTAGAATTTTATTGATTGCTAAAAGCATGCTGGGTGGTTCGGACGGAATTATCTGGTTTCGTTATTGTTACGAATATGGAATTGGAGTTGAAAAAGATGAAAATCAGGCATTCAACATAAAAAATCTGCGGATATGAATAATTCTAACGGAATGTATCAAGTTGGCTATTGTTATTATTTAGGAATTGGAGTTGAAATAGACAAGCATAAGGCATTTATATATTATCAAAATTAGCTAAGGCAGGAGATTCTAAGGGAATTTTTAAAACAACCGTTGTTACCAATATGGCATTTGCGTGCATTATGATAACGATGAATTCGTTGATTGGATTGTGAAAGATTATTTCTCACCTAATCCTTATTCCTTCTCTTCCTCTTATCTTTCTCTCTCTTGTCGTGATCTTAAATATGGAAATTGTTAACAAGATAATCCAATGATGGACAAGTAGAAATAAAAAGACTTTCAACTTAGCTATTTCGTATAAGGAAATGATTGAATGGATTCCTTTTGATCATTATAAATATTGAGAATGTTGAATTTAACAATCATAAGAAATGTAATTTACATGATAATAAGCTTGCGATATATGGGATGACTCAAAATGCAGAAACCAATTAATACTTTATGGTATTGCAGTATGCGGATAATGGAAATTTTCATAAGTAACTAAGTACAAATTTTCGAGAACTTACCTGGCATATTAAATTAAAACTACTTATGAATATTTCAGAAGATTTATATAACATTCATAAGATCTAGAATTATCTCTAAAGAATAATGAAAATGTATCAGGCGATATTTATGGAGTCATGCCTTACGTCGCTCCAGCAGGGTTTAATATATAATGTTATCAGTGTTCTCAAGAACATTAAAATATTTTTGAAAACATAAAATTTGTAAATTGCATTATAAAATAATTTTTTGAGAACATTAAAAATCTTTCTGAGAACCTAAAATTTAAATTTTATGTTCTCAAAAAACAAAAAAAATTTTTCAGATATTTAACACTACTATCAGGCCAAAGGTTTACATCAGCTGCAGATATTTATGGCTTTAAAGTTATCATTATCAGAGATGTTAACTAAATAAAGACCTTTTTATGGTTATTAATTTGATATACAAGTAAATCTTGCAATAAAGATTTGTGCTTTTGAAACTCCTAATTGCTATATTAAATTAGCTAAACAATGTATGGATTCAGATCCACACAAACGACCTAATACTTATGAAGTTCGAGATTAATTTTATGATTGGAATAAATTTATAGAATATAATAGAAGTGACAATGATAACGATAATTATTATTATGATAATGATAAGAAAGATGATATTGAAAAGCAATTCTTAGATGCAGATAAATAATCAAAAAATTGCCAATTATATTATCAAAACACTCAGATCCTATGTATACTAGCAAAATTATTAGTATACAAAAATATCAAATGCAATTAAAGTAGTACTTAATATGATTGAATTCATTTTATTGAGACTTTATTAGTTATATAAAATGATATTTTTTGTAGCTAAAAAAAAAAAACAATGTACTCCTGCTGAGTTTAATTCAAGAAATGTTCGATAATAGAAGTCAGTTCTAAGCTGAAGTAGTTATAATTGTGCTAATGTGGTTGTCAATTACATAGTAGCTAATGTTTCTGCAAACGCAAACCAAGATAATAAACCTTCTCAAATTAAAGGATATTTGGCTAAATCCAGAAGAGTTATGTTTTTGAAATGTAAATAATTCAAAAAACATCTACTTAAATATCAAAAATATGCTAATATAAGCTATATTAATAGTAATTGTTATCAGAATTAAAAATAAAAATAAGTTATTTATTTACTATCAAAATCTGTGATATCAGAAATGCTTGTGAAATATTTGCAATTAGTAACTATTATAGCTATTAAATTGGAGTTAAAAAGAATGAATATAAGAGATTTATTTATTTACTTAAGTCTACTAAAATAGCTACTTTGTCAGAAAATTTATGTTGTATTTTGTTATTAAAATAGAAGTAAAGCTACAAATATCTATTGTAGTAAATAATTTTTATAAACTTAAATTGCTTCATTATAAAAGTAGATAGCTTTTTCAAAATTAATTTTTTTTTTCTTTTGATAGTCATGTCATAAACTTTATTAAGTTGTTAACTATAGCTATAGCCAACTTAAATATGATTATTTAATCTATCTAATTTCCTAAGTCTGACATTATCTGGCTGCTACTAGAGTACTCAGGTATAACCTATTATATTAACTTTAAGGTTAGAACAAATTTTCTGACTAATTCAAAGAAAACTCTACTACTTCTTTTTCTTTTCTTTTATTACTTCTGATACTATTTTATTTACTACATCATTTATTCAAACTTTTTTTCTTTTTCTTTTTTCTTTTCTGATAAAAGTCTTTTTTTTTCTTTATCTGTTTGAGTCTTTATTACCTATTTTTTCCTTATTAAATTACTTATTTTTTCTTTAGTTATAATTCCTTTTTCTTTTTTCTATTTGTTTACTTTTCATATTAATAATTTTATATAATTTCTATAAAGCTTCTTTACATGATAAAGTAAATACTATTTATCTATTTCTTTATTTTTTTCTTTTTTGTTGTTAATATTTGTAGTTTTTTTACTACTTCTTTTTCCTCAAGACCTACTACAAGATCCTTTTTTCTTTTATAGCAATCTTTTTTTTTTTATAAAAAGAGAATTTCTTCTATCTTCTTTGATAAAGAAAAAAGTTTTTCTTATCTTATACTTTTTTTATACTTTTAACTACTGCTTTTTAACTTCTTTCTACAATTTTTATAAGGCTGAGCAGCTCATTATATAGTCAAAATCTTTTGAGTGATTCTTTTAACATAATATGCAGTAACTACTTTTGTATAATTCTAGTTTTTGCTTTCTTAATTCACTTAAAGTCAGAAGAGTATTATTCAAATACTTAATTTGTATAATTAGATTTCTGCAGCATAGTAGACGTTTATTCTAATTGGATAATTTTTGTAGATCATTTTGTGATTTTACAAAATCTGATTAGTTAATAGATTTATATTAAAAACAAGCCAAAGTAAATATTTTGTATTAAATAAAGGATATGAGATATTAATTAAATAAAAGATATATTTATTTAAATTTAAGAATTACAATAATTTATTACAGTACTTGAATTTAATGCTATACACGTATAATTTCATGATTTTTTTTTTTAAAAAAAAAAGAATCTTAAATACAGAACTATTATTTTTTTATTTAATTTTTCATATTTTAACAAATACTTATGTAAAATATTAGATTTATATATATAAAAGTTATCTATTAGTTAATTTGACCTATTATCAATAATCAAGAAAAAAAATAAACATAAGTTTAAAAAATCTTTGACACAAATTTTAATTTGTATTAACAATAAAATCCTTAAAACTAAATTACTTGCTAATAATAAATAATTATAGATAGAATAATAATTAAATTAATATAAATAAAATAATTAATAAACTACAATAAGTAAAAACACATGAAACTCAAACTTATCTTTTAACATTTCAACACCTTTCAAAAATTTTTATCAATATCAAAGATCTTTAAGTCATCTAACAACTATAATTCAAGCATATTAATAATCTTATAAAGTTATTAGAGATCTAAATACAAAAAAAAAAAAAAAAATTTTAATAATTTTTCTTTAGAAATTCTTTTATAGTCTAAATGATTAAATTAAAAAAAATGCCTCTAATAGCTAGCCCTCATGGTTATTCTTCTGTTTTCATAATTTTAAAGCTCACTATACTCTATACGTTATGTTTAATATCCAAGCCCTATATATTCAATACTTCTTTTATATATTTAACACTCATTTTATTTACAATACTTCTCCACATTTTGACATACACTTTTCTTAAGACACAAGATCTTTGGCTGACATACTAAGAGTAAGACAAATTAAAAAGTAAAGAAAAAAACTTTGTTGCTTAATATATACTAATTTAACAATCTATACCTTTGTCTACTACCAAAAAATAAGTTCTTTATTTGAGTTCCTCTTGCTTGTCTTACAAATACAGAATTTCAATACATTTGTTAGTATACACTCTATTCATAGTAAAATATGTTGCTTCTTATTTAACTTCTGAATTACTTCACAGATTACCAAATTACTTTGATAGTTTATAAAGTAAGACATGAACTTTCTAATTTTTTTTTGTCTTATACTTTCAGAATTCATATTCATAGCTTCAAATTCAATCTTGTAACAGAAAATTATTACTTTAATAAAACTTTCTTATGATAAGATGATCTTCAAAATCAGCTAATTATAATAAAGCCTGCTATGCTGATTTCTGCTATTTTTATTAAAAAGTAATTTATTCTTCTTTATCTTTTTTAGTTTTTTCTAATTGTATTCACTATCTTTGGTTAAGTTGTTTTTTCTTATATATACTTATTCAGCATTCTTATACCTTTTTAATAGATTCATTACAAATAATTTGACTAAATTTTCAATTTTATTTGATCTTTATAATATTTTATAGTTGATATTATTATTTTTAGCTACTTTTAAGTTTAGTTGCTTTGAAAACCTTTTTCTTTTTTTTGCTAATTGATCATCTTCAATATTTTCTTGATCTTTTGAATAGCTTTTAACTTTCTGTAGCTCTAAGTTAATACTTTTTTGCTTTAGTAGTACTGTGACTTTTTTAAGAATTATTCTATTATCTAATCTAATCTATTTGTTATATTGCTCAATATTATATATTTTAAAAATCTGCTCTATTGCTTGCTCACTTTCTGTAAAGACTTTAACTATTGTATTATATTGTAATATTAAAAGTACTATTCAAATCTCTATAAGCTCTGCTTTTGTAATATTATAGTATTCATAATAAACTTTACAAATAGAATAAAATCATGAAAGATGAATATATAATAATAATATTAAAAAGCTATTCTTAGATGCTAACAAAATGATCGAAAAATTGCTAATTATATTACCAAAATATGTGAATTCTATTATACAAGCAAAATTATTAGTACACAAAAAATATCAAATGCAATTAAAAATATAGACTATTAGGATTATGAACTATTAGAATTATGAAACTATCAGAATTTTAGATTTCAGAATTTTACTTCAGGATTTTAGCATTGTTGAGGTTTTGTGTTATCAGAATTTTGGATATTGGAATTTTGTTGTTAGGATTTTGGATGTTCAGATTTTGAATATCGAGATTTGGTAATAAATCTTTCTTTGTAATATATTTAAATATATTTATAATAAAAAAATTAATATATAATATGTTTCTGATATATTTATAATTTATTATTAAAATCTATTTATTGTATTGTTTAAAAAATTCTAATTTAATAATCCCATATACAAATACTAATAAAATCCTATTGGCAATATAAGCTGCCTTAAATATTAAAAAAAAAAAAAAAAATTCTAATTTAAATTCTCATAAACACAATTTAGTAACTCTTTCTGAAGATTACTTGTACCAAAACTTCTTGCAAACATTTAATTATTTTTCAAAATTTTATTAAGAAAACTATTTTTAGGCTACTAAGTAAAGTTATTCACAATAAAATTTTACTTCAAAGCAGCCTAGTTTTATTCTCCTCAGATCTTTTTTTGTAGAAATATTAAATATATTGTTTTTCTTTAGTTTTTCTAAAATATCTTAAAACTTTATTAAGTAAACTATCTTTAGGCCTCTAAGTAAAGTTGTTAAGCATAAAATTTACCTCTAGTAGTCTATTTTTACATCTCCAAGACCAAATTTTAAAAAGAGATTATATATTTCTAGTTTACTTTGTTTTTTTTAATTATTTTAAGATTTTACTAATTCAACAACTCTTGTCTATTAAAAGAGTTAGATTCTTCTGTATTAGAGCTTCATTTTGGTATATTTTTTATTAAAAACGAACCAAAACTCAGTAATCTATTCTCAAAAATCTATTTAAAGGCTTAACAAATACTCATAGATTACTTAGAAATTATCTGTAGTAATTTCAAAAATTTTACTGGCTTGCCCTGGAATTTTTACTATTTTTATAACCTTAAGAGAATCTAGATCACAGAATTCAGCTCACAAGATCTAGAAATTTTACTGGTCTTTGAAAATTTCACTAAAACTTTATTTTAAATCTTATTATCTTTACCAATTTCAGTTTATTTTGCTTGATTTTTTTTGCAAGCTTATACACAACTTTATACTACCTTTTAATTCATCTAAAGATACCTACTTTAACTTCAACTAAATCTGATTCATACAACATTGATTATTATTACTCTAAATACAAAAATTAATATGCTCTTAGAATGAATAAAACAAACTCAGAATCTTTTTGAATTCTGCTAGCAGAGGTTCAACTAACAACTTGTAATGCTAGTACTAAAAAGAAAATACATCACTTTATGATCCCTAAGCAACCAATTTATACTACTTGCTTGTGTGGTAAATATCATACAAATTTTACTTCACAATTCTATAAGATTAAAACTACTACTCTCAGTTCTTCTACTGCATCCTCTTCAATAAATATCTCATCACTATCTCAAACAAACAATTCAACTCAATTACTAATGAACTTTTTGCTTTACCTATCTCTAAACTCCAAATTTCACAACTTTTTAATTCTCCTCAACTTCTTCCAGTTTTTAATACTAACAAAAATCCTATTTCTATCATAGCTCACACCCACTATGCTCATACTTGTATAATCTGCAAAATTAAGGATTTGCCTTGTGTTGATACCAAAAACAAAGGGCATTCACTAGACTATACTATTGCTATTCTTCTCAAAAACAAGTATTTTATTCATTGTAGCTATATATTTAAACTTTCAACAATTCTGAATAAATCTTTACCTTAAACCAAACTACTTAACAAGGAACAAAAAATTGTAGTACTCTTAGCAGCAATTGTAATGTTGCTAGCAAAAGAAAAAATTAGATACTTTAAGGCTCTTAAAATTTATATAAATACTGAGACTGAAAAAACCTTAAAGCAACAACAAAACCAACAACAAAATAAATAGAATTCAAAAAATAAGCAAAAACAACAACAAAAACAACAACAACAAAATAAACAACAACAACAGTCAAAAGATACTGAAGAAAATAAAAATAAAATTAAAAAAAAACAATAATAACAAAGATGATAACAAAAAAAAAAAAGAAAAAGTTTCTCTCTTTGATTTCTTCAAAAACTTTCCTATCACTACTCAAATAGAACCTAACATTTATCTTAATACATTATTAGCTAAAAAAATCTTTAATTTTATCAAACCTAATCTTATCAACTTTAGACCAGGTCAAGTACTTAAAAAAGCTAAAAGTGAAATACCAGAGCTTTGAGCAAACTTTGAATACCTTATTAAAACTATAGCTAGCAAACAACCTCAATCTCTAACAGAACTAATCTTTAAATATAATCCTTAAACACATACTAATATTACAATTCCTTTTGACATCCTATACACTAACTTCAAATTAATTCTAACAAAATTTACAACTACTTTATTCACTAAACTCAATTATGCAAAAATTCTTTCTTTTATTGAATTTATCCTTTCAAGACCTTTTAAAATTGCAATCAAGTTGCACTTAATCTTGCTCATCTCTATCTATACTTTTCGAATAATTTTTAATAAATTGATTACAAAAAATTTGCAAAAAATCTAGAAATTAGTTTACACAAATTTAAACTTATCTATTACAAAAATATATATGAAAGTAATTCATACAAAGCACCACTTTTAACAATTAATTATAACAAACAGTTTAATATGTATATTTATTTCAATATTTCTGTACTTCAGTTTTTACCTAATTTTCAAATACTTTCTCTTAGCCTCAATTTGATGAGTGGTATAAAAATTTCTTTAAGATTTATAGTCACCAATTTCTAAAAATCAACAAAGAAAAAACTTATAATTATTTCAAATATTAAATTGCATAACTATTTTAAAGTCCTGCAAGGAGGCATTATCATCTTATTACAATATTAAGAAGAGTCATTCTTTACAGTATTATTCTCAAAAAACTAGGAAACTATTACTTTTTTATATTCATACTTGTAATCATACAACAGAAAATCTATGCAAATTACTTGCTTCTGGAATTGAATATAACTTTGACAATATAAACAAATACTACTTCAAAGAATCTTTTAAACACTTTTCTGCTACTAAATAGATTGATATCTCATTAAACTTGACTTTGTTTAACAAAGATCAAACTAATAAAGCTTTATTTAAACAATCTACTTCCCTTAATTTATTTTGTATTCTTGCTAATAGTTATGACCAAAAACTTTCAAACACTAACTGAGTTGATTCAAACTCTAAAAGAGAAAACTTCTTTTTCTATAAAGTTTTTAAAGTATTTTTAGTAGCTGCTACAAAAAATGAAGAAATAGATAATCTTTCTTTGAATGAAGCAAAAAAGAAGTTTATAATCTAACCTATTGATACTTACTATCTTGTCAGAGTAATTATATATTATTCAATTCAGCAAACTCTAACAATTATCATCCCAGAAATCCTTACAGAATATAAAACTAAATTCTATTCTGAAGCTGAAGAATACCTTAACAACAAGTTTAAAATCTAATTCAATAATATAATTCAACTTGAGAAGTCTCTTTTCTTCAATAACTAATCTACTGAACAGCCTGAAGTAGAAATAGAAATTAATGATCTTTTTGCTAATCCAGAAGTTGTAAATAAACTTTAAAAGAAGTCTTCTAATATACCAAAAACTACACCAAAAACTGAAACTTTCCATTTTCAATAAATTCTTTTGTAGAACATATAAATATAGCTACTGCCTTTAAATAATAATATTTTCTACTAACTGTAGGCTATTTTTAAAAGAGTATGATAAGAGTTGCAGGTAGCTAAGCCTACTTCTGCAGAGAACCAAGTTTATGTTAGTTAGACTCAATGTACAGAGCAGACTTTAGCAAACTTCACAACTGTGAAAACTGAGTATATAGCAAGTGTTTTTGCAGAAGATTTTAACTCAACTTCAGTAACTATCTCTTTATCATATACTGAAATAACTTGTTATAATAAATTTTTAAACAAATATAATTATCCTACACTTAATTTAAATTAACTCTTGGTTTATTTATCTAACACTTTACTAAACTTAATTATAAACTTTCTTTCAAAATTTCAATTAATCTTATACTCAAAGAAACCTATATTTATCTAGATATTCTTGATCCCTATTACCTTATTATACTATACTCTATTTTACTAATTATTCTAAATTTTCTAATTTACCTATCAGATTTTAAGCTTTAAATAACTTGCTACTATTCAATATTGCAATACATAATATAAAAGAATATAACCAATTACTAAAAAAAAAATTATAAGAAGAGTATTGTTTTTCTCATAATTTGCATATTGTGAGCCTTACTAAAACAAAATTTCAGCTCAACATATATCACTTCAGTTCTTTAACACAAAAGATTTTATATATTTCTGAGCTAACTCTGAGACCTCTGCAGAGGGTATCTATAATATAGTTAATAATTCAATTAAACCACATATATATAATATCTATACACATTCAGAAGGAGCTATTGCTATTGATTTTTTCTTCAAAAATAACTTTAAATTTTATATCATATCAGTATACTTATTAAGTACAAATTCATTTATCAGATAAGCAACACAAAACAAAGCTATTCACTAGATTCAAGAAGCTTTATCTACTAACTTACTCCCTATTATTCTAGGGAACTTTAATTCAAATACTAAATATCAAAGC
>CAJVPM010001082.1:0-13329 GCA_910592325.1 Scutellospora calospora
TATTTTATTTAGAAAGTATATATTTAAAGTTAATATTTAAAGTTTTATTTTAAAAATTATAAAAATTAAAAGTAGATGCAGACAAATTTGCCTGTGTTACAAATTAAGGGATAGGGTTTGCAGAAGTTTTTATTAAAAAGAATTGTCAGGAGAGGAAGAGTTAAAAGAAGTCAAATTTATTGATTTCTTTAGGTAAAGTGAAGTTGAGTTTTTTAATGATAAGTTGAGTAGACTAAAAGTAAAAGATTTTTTTTGTATTTTTTTTGAATGAAAGTAATTAAATATTACCTTCATATTGAAGAATATCAAAGTAAGTAAGGACACGAGCTAGATGGTATATATTAGTAGTTAGAGATAGAATTTTTTGAGTAGCTTGAGTTAGAGAAAAGTTAAGAATTATATCATTTTAAGCAATATAATAGAGGAAAGCTTTGAAGTATTAGTAGAAGTAGTATGTTTGGCGTTTAATATTTGTTTCAGTATTGTTGTATTTTATAAATTTCTCTTCAGTTGTTTTAGCAAGCTAATAGAATAGGTTAGTTGAAGTAGAAATTTTGAAAAAAGCAGAGTGTTGGTTATTTTTATAAAAGATGAAAAAGTCAAGTTTTAGAAGTATCTAGGAGTTTTTGTTTTTAGTTGTAGATTTGATATATGGAGCAGGAAATTTTTAGAAAGATTCAGTGAAGAGAAATACAGAAATATTTTAGAAGTTATGTTTAATGTTTGTAAGAATAAAAGAGTATTTGTTGTCCTTATCTGCCTTGCAAGTATGTATATGAAAGAGAGTAGCCTTTCTGCAGAGCAAAGTATGCTTATGAAGAGAATTAATAGAAGTAATATCAAATATTTTAGGTAGAAGTTTTTTATGCTCTTTAGTATATTTGGTTGCGATTTGGTGTTTCAAAAAGTTGTAGACTTTGGATATGATAATATTTTCTAATTAGCATTTGTATATATCGAAGAATTTTTCAAACTATTTGTTGAAGTCCTTTTTAAAAAGCTTTAATGATGGAATTTGGAATGTATTAAGAAATAGTTTAGTATGAATATTGAGAGAAATATTGAGTTTGTTATTATTTTTAATTTGAAAAGAGTCTGTATTAATAGCATTATAGCTGATAAAATAGTTAAGTGTAAGGCGAATTGGTGTAATATTTAGATCCTTAGCAAACTTTTCAGCATAAATAGTTTGATAAGTAGAATTAAAGAAGAAATGAAAACGAACAAGATTTAGAGATATTTGTAATCAGTTTAGTAATATATAAGGAGATATATTATAATATGATTGGAGAATTTTTTTATAATTAAATTTGATAAAAAAAACAGAAGTGAATTTAACTATAAGAAGTTTAAAGGTGTTGTAAAAGATTTTAAAGAGAATTAGAGTATTTATATTTATAGTAGAGTTAGTTTTGAATATGAAGTTAGTTAAAAATTCAGGGCATTAGCTTGCAAGAGTTTTGAGCAAGTATTTGAAAAAATATTTAGAAGGAGTTTTGTTTGAGGATATAGATTAGATAATTTTGTCAGGAGTAAAATTAATAAGATGAGGTTTGATAAAGTAGAAGATTTGTTGAGTGAGAGGTGTATTAAGTTTAGTATTATTTTCTATTTCCTTAGTAATCGAAAAAGTTTTGAACTAATTGAGATCATTAGAAGTATTATGTTTATTTAACTTATCATTGTTGTTATTATTAGAATTGTTATCATTATTGTTATTATTGTTGTTATTATTGTTATTACTATTATTGTTGTTACTATTATTGTTATTATTGTTGTTTTTGTTACTGTTGTTTTGGTTTTGAGTATTTGGTTTTTTGTAAATTTTTAGAAATTTGTAGCAAAGTAGCTTTTCTGCTAATATTATTTGTTTAAGAAAAAGGATAATTGCAATATTTTTTTGTTCATCAGTGAGAGGTTTGATTTGTGTAAGAGGTTTGATTAGAATGTTAATAATATTAGGGATGCAAGTATAGTGAATATGTTGAGTTTGAAAAGTATAAAAATTGTATAGTCAGATGTATGTTTATTGTTAGTGATATAAACATATAGTAAGTTTTTGATCTTGCAAATAATACAGGTATGTAGGTGTTAAGAATATGCTTGAATAGTTACAGGAGTTGTATCAGTTTTGAATTCTGAGAAGAGGATAGTAGAAGTAGATCGAGTAATAGAAGAAGAAATGAGTTTATTAGTAATTTTTTTGTAGTCTTTTACAGAAATTGTATTAGGAGAGATGTCCATTGTTTCAGGATTTCCTAGAGTAGTATGAGTTAAAGTGTAATAGTAAGAGGTAAAGTTTGTATAGTATTAGCTACAGAAACATATAGCAATAATAGGTTGAAGTAAGACAAGGAAGTAGTGAAGTTTTTTGTTGTTCTCTTCACAATGAGTAGATTAATATTTTGTGTTAAGACGTAAAGAGAGAATGTTTTGCTTTTGTTTATTACTACTCCAAAGCAATCCTTATATCTGGAATAGTAATAGTCAATATAATAGGAGTCAAGTTCTTAGCTAATTAGAGTAGGCATGTTTAGAGCTTAAAAGGATAGAATTAAAAAATAGTATGTGAAGTAGTATTTTTTGCTTCATATAATATATATAATATGACATAATACAAAGTGTGACTAGTGTAGCTAGTGTGGTTTGGTAACTAGTGTAGCTAGTGTAGCAAGTGTAGTACAAAGTATAAGAATATAACACTAGATTAAAAATAGATTAGATTTTGTACTATATACAGTACAAATTAGTAAAAAAACAAATAAGTAATTGATTAATTTGTATTAATTTGAATTATAAAAAGAAATTATAATTATTAGGTAAACTAATTATTTTTTGTGAGCTATCACATGACCTAGCTTTGGGTTTGAATAGGGTAATGGAAAAAGGAACAAAGTAAAGTAAATTTAAAGAAAAAAGCCTTAAAATAGTTTTTTAAAAGTAAAATGCTAAATTTTAGTCTATTTTAAATAAATTTTATATCAAAATAAAGCCTGAGTTGAGCTGAGCATAATTCTTTTAGTTAACAAGCACTGTTGACTTAGTAGAAAGTTAAAAAAATTTTAGAGGAAAAATTTAATAGTTTAATTAAGATATCTTGATAAGTTTGAGTTTGAGAAATATAAAACTAGACCACTTTGGAGCAAAATTTTGTATAGAACAATTTTGCTTAATAGCCTAAAGGTTGTTTATTTAATAAAATTTTTAGTTATAGCAAAATATTTTTAAGAAGTTTTGATACAAGTGATCTACAGGAAGAGTTAGTAATTTGTATCTTCAAATTTATATTTTATAAAATATATATATTATAAACTATAAAGTAAAAATTGTAGGCAAATTTGCCTGCAATTGCTTACTATTTAAGGGATAAAAGAAGTCTCATCAGATACTCTATATTTTATTTTACATATATTTTTAATTTTTAAGAAAATAGAAAAAAAATTGAATTATTATAGATTTAAGATCCTTAAACAAATATATGCAATACATATATTTTAAAATAGAAATAATAGAATATGCTAAGGCTATAATAAAAAAAGAAGATCATTTTATAACTATAGATATTATGAATACCTTTTTGCATATTCTTTTATTATATCATACACATAAATATTTTACTTTTGACTATATGAACTAGAGGTACTAGTATACATATTTATCTTTTGAGTTAACTAGCAGTCTTAGGATCTTTACAAAGATACTTAAACAAATAATATCATGAGCTAGAACAAAAGAAATAAAGCTTATTGCCTACTTTGATAATATATTAATTTGTACTAAGATAAAACAAGAATTAATATATCATATAAATAAAGTAATCTAAATTTTAACAAACCTAGAATTTCTAATAAATTCAAAAAAATTGAAGATTATATTTACACAGATAGTCAAATATCTAGATTTTATAATAAATTTCAGAACAATAACTTTAGTACTACTGAAACAAAAAATAAAAGATATTTTAAGAGATTGCAAACTAGCTTTTAAATTCCTAACAATTCACATAAAAAAATTAGCAATAATTATTAGTAGGCTCTTAGCTACTACTAGTACAATTTTTTCAGCATGTTTAATAATCAGAGAGTTGTTAAGAGACAAAAATCATATCTTAAAGACTAGAAGATAAAATATTTACTTCATATTGTTTCAAAAAAGCTCTATTAGTAGTTAGAGAATTTTAAAAAATAGAACAGTATCAGTTTAATCTTAGATATTCTAACAACAGTAATTTATACCAATACTTCAAAAAAAAGCTAAAAAATAATATAGAGAGTTTGGCTCCTTTCTGAATATTAGAATTATCAACAAAAATAGCTATATATTAATATTCTAGAACTTATTATAATTCATTATACACTTTTAGTATTCAAAGATCCATGAGACCAAGTAGTGATAATAAAGATTAACAACTCTATATATATTGTATATATAAATTATTAGAGTAGAACAATGTTTCAGGAACTGAACAAATTAGTAGAAAAAAAATAAAATCTATATCTGATCTAAAATTTAAAATTAATAATATAGCATATTTTTAGTAAACAGAATATATTAGCAAATCTGATATCAAGGAAGACTTTGGACCAATATGATTAGATGATTAAATCTTAGATATTTTACAAAATTCTAAAATTTAGAGTTTTTTCAAATAGACTTATTTGTGAACAGAATCAATACTCTACTTCTATATTACTTTTTAAGGTATCTAGACTTTTATTGCTAAGTAATTGATATCTTAGCTTAGAACTAGTTAGAAATTAGAGAATGGGTAAACTCATCTTAGATTTTATTATACAAGATCTTTTTCAAAGTAATAAACAATAAAATAACAATAGCAATAGTAGTTTTATATTAGATAATTGTATCTTAGTTTCTGATACTTCTAAAACTATTAATAGATCTTCCAATCTTACTAACAGACAAACAACCTTTTATTCTAGAGAAAATAAGTTATTAGTATCTAATCAGGAATT
Source organism: Scutellospora calospora (assembly GCA_910592325.1). Taxonomy (NCBI): domain Eukaryota; kingdom Fungi; phylum Glomeromycota; class Glomeromycetes; order Diversisporales; family Gigasporaceae; genus Scutellospora; species Scutellospora calospora. The sequence continues at coordinate 4,974 of CAJVPM010001082.1, forward strand.
TAAGATAGAAGATATTTGTTTGTCTTATCTTAGGAAAAATCTTATTAAGAAGAGCTTTTCATAGAAAACTATCAAGCTAATGAAGAGTATAACTGAAAAATCTTCAAATACTATAGTTGAATTAGCTATAAAAAATAGACTATTTAGTATGAGAAATCATTATAGATCTTATTCAATATTTTATAAATTATATATTAGACTTTTAGCTAAGATAAGTAGTAAAGGTATGACATACAATATAATAGCTATATATCATTTAGCTATTAGTGAAATATATAATCTAGTTGATAATTTAAGAGTAGGCTATTATCTATTAATTGCAAGAATTATATTATCAATTTACAAAAAAACTCTTCTACCTTACTATCTAAAAATACTATTGATATAATTCTATATCTCAAGTATATTATTGCAATAAACTAAAACAACAAAATACTAATAATAAATTTAATGAAAAAAATAGCTTTTTTACTAGTAATAACTTTAGCAGCAAAACTAAGTAACTTATAATGAATTTTGCTAAATTTTATAACTATACTTTAAAATGGTTATTTATTTAATATTAACAAACTGAAAAAATATAATATTTTAATTGCTCATAAAGATATAAAACTAAGACAAAAAAAGCTAATCATAAAATTTTACAAGATAAACTTTTACTGTATCTAGCTATAGCTATTCTAACTTTATTAAAGTAACTAAAGACTAAAGGACTAATAATGATAAAAAAGATATACTATTTTTAACTTTAACCTCTTTACATAAGCCTGTCTTAGTAGATACTATATCAAATTAGCTCAAAAACATATATACTTTTGCAGTTCTGTTAGCTAAAGCTAAAACCTTAAAATAATATTAGCATACTTGATACAAAAATCAGAAACAAACATGAATTCTATTTTAGTTTTTGACAATTAATCATCTTGTAAAATCTACTACAAGTTTTATCAAAAAGCATAAAAAATCCTTTAAATACAATCATCTAATTAGCAAAATTTTAAATCAGACAAGATCTAAATAATACTCTACAAAATACATATGATATTGTTTATCAAAGCATGTGAAATTTATTTCAACCAATAGTCAAGTGATAACAAAGATCATTAGAAAATATATGAGTATTGCATAGATAGACAATATCTCAATACATCCACCCAATTTACTGCATATCTTTCTACTTTTTATCAGCTACCCTACTCTTGTTTACTAATAACTAAATCAAATAGCCTAAAGAGAAAAGGTCATTGTAAGCTAGATATATATACTATATGTAAAAAAAAAAAAAAAAACATGTAAATATATTTGGTATACATGATTTATACTACAAAGTTAGTCAGCCAATAATAAAATAGGCCAAATACACATAATATTGTCTATCTACACAATGCTCATCCATTTTCCAATGATCTTCATTATCACTCAAATTTTCTGGGTTTCTGGTTGTCTTACATTTTCTTCCAAACTTTGAATGAAGTTATCTCAGCAACCACTTAATCAAACTTGATGAAAAAAATTTTTTATTTTAATTCTCTGAGGCAGTATAATTCGAATAAAAAAAATTTATTAAATTTTATTATGAAGTTGTCAAGATATCTTCGGTTAAACTTTTAAAAAACTCAACTCGCCTATCAAAATCAAAGCTGCGCCAAATTTTTTTTTCAAACTTTGAACGATGGTATCCCAACAACTACCTGACCAAATTCAATGAAAATTTTTTTATTTCAATTTTCTGGAACAGTAGAATTCGAATAAATTTGATTAGGTAATTATCAAGATATCTTAGTTCAAAGTTTTTAAAAAACTTAAAATATATCTATCAAAATAAAAGTTACACCAAATTTTTTTCTAAACTTTGAACGAAGATATCTCGATCAAATTCGATGAAAATTTTTTTATTTTCTTTAATTTTATAATTCGAATAAAAAAATTTCATCAAATTTGATCAGGTGGTTGTCGAAATATCTTCGTTCAAAGTTTAGAAAAAATTTGGCGCAATTTTATTTTAATAAACGATTTTTAAGTTTTTTAAAAACTTTGAACAAAGGTATCTTGACAACTACCTAATCAAATTTAATGATTTTTTTTTTTTTTTTTTTTTTTATCAAATTCTACTGTCTCAAAGAATTGAAATAAAAAAATTTTCATCGAATTTGATTAGGTGATTACTGAGATATCATCGTTCAAAGTTTAGAAAAAAATTTGGCGTAGCTTTGATTTTGATAGGCGGGTTGAGTTTTTTAAAAGCTTGATCGAAGATATCTCGATAACTTTTTTTTTATTCGAATTATACTGCCCCAGAGAATTAAAATAAAAAAATTTTTCGTCGAGTTTGATTAAGTGGTTGCTGAGATAACTTCGTTCAAAGTTTGGAAAAAAATGTAGTCTAGTTTTAATTTTTTAAGACGAGCAAATTTATCTTAACAATTCGATTAAAAAATTTTTCATCTAATTTAATTACGTTGTTGTCGAGATATCTTCGCTCAAAATTTAAAAATAAAAATAAAATTTAGTCAATCATAAGTCTGTATTTTAATAATAATTTTTGATGTGTGGTGTGTAATGCAATTTGAAAAGCACAATAAAATGAAACCTAAATTTTAAAAATATAATAAACGAAATTTGACAATTTTGGTTAATACCAAATATAACAGATAAGGGTTAGAAATTAGATCTTCGATTTTTTATCCTCATAAAATTCACGATTTGGTTTATCGATCGACGAGATCTCACCCATATGCAAATTTGGATAAGAATAACCTGGTATTAAAAATTTTCATCTAAATTTCATCTAATTAAGTATAATATAGATTATGTAATTTTTTTAAAAAAAGTTAAATAGTAATAAAGATTAAAAATTTTTATTAAATACCGAAATATCGTTAAAAACATCCTTTACATACTACAAAAATCTTAAATAATTACTAAACTTTGAAAATTAAAATTTCTTGAAAAAATTGCATAAAAACGCAAATAATTCTTAATTTCATATATTTTTGGAATGAGCAATATATATTTCTAAATTATTTATTCTAAAACAAAAGAACCGACTAAAGCTTAGCACCGTAAAACTGCGCAACTTTCAGAGATTGCCTAACGCCCAAATCGAGCATAATTTCTTCCGATCCACCAGGAATAGCGTAAGCACGTACTTCACGATATAAACGCTCGACTTTTTCACCTTGACTATTAACGATTAAAAGTAAATATATTAATAGATTTCAATTAAAAAAATAAATTAAAATTATATTACGTACCCGCCACGAGAATAAGATAAACCACCAAAAATTTGAGCAGCTTCTCGAGCACAGTATTCAAATGTTTGAGTGGATTGTGCCTTTAATAACGCAATTGGGCCACCGAGTCTTGTCATAGCTTCTGTTCCACTCATGTGGTTTGTTTGATAAATTAAAGTTTCCATCCAGGAATGTGTAGCTTCAATTTGTCGTGCCATATGAGCAAGTTTGTTACGAATAACCGGATGATCGATAAGTTTTTGATTGAAAGTCTTGCGTTTATGAGCATATTTCATAGATTCCTCATAACATACACGAGCAAATCTATTAGCTTGAATTGCGATCCCCATTCGTTCATGATTAAAGTTATGCATAATGCACTAATTTTTAAGAAATAATAATAATAATAATACAGCATAAATATTATTTCTTTATGTTTATAAATGAACCAATTAATGATTATTATACAAAATGATAATTACTTTGAATCCGCTATTTTCCTTTCCAATTAGATTACTTTTTGGAACCTTTACATCCTCAAATGTGACATAAGCGGTACCCGAAGCCCATACACCCATACATTGCATTTGACGGGTCTTAACACCTGGTCTTGATCTCTCAATTAAAAGAAGAGAAATTCCGCCCATTCCAGGACCTCCAGTGCGAACCGCTGTGGTGAAATAATCTGAAAAAACACCATTTGTGATCCATTTCTTCTCTCCGTTAACTATATAGTAATTACCATCATCTGTAAGTTTTGCTTCTGTTTTAATATTAGCAACATCAGATCCAGCATAAGGCTCTGTAATAGCAAGGCAAATATTTTTTGTCCCTGCATAACATTCTGGTGCAATTCTCTGTTTGAGTTCATCAGTTCCGAATTTAATAATGGGAGGAAGACCAATGCCCAAACCTATATAAACAAAAAAAAGAAAAAAAAATCAATGGGTAATGATTCTTAGGTCATACAACAAAATTTCTTTTTTTCTCATTTAACTTACCACCAGTTAAACCCCATAGAACACCTCCTGATCCACAACGACCCAATTCATCAGTAATGATAAATTCATGAAAATGATCAAATTCTTCTGGTTTGACACCACCAATTGGAGGAAAATCGCAATACCTAAATTTTTATATTGTTAAACACATCGATAATCTATAACATTTTAGGCTTTAAGCACGTAAAAAATAATCTTACTTTTTTGGCCAAGGAGCACCACATACTCCAGGCAAAATACCAGCTTTACCAGCTTTAATAAAAAGTTCTTTAGGAATTCTCTTGGCCTCATCCCACTCAAAAGCATAAGGCATTATTTCTGTCTCCACAAATTTGCGCATAGCTAAACGCACGCGACGGTGCGTTTCATTATAATACGGACTGTAGAAGTCTTGATACCAGTATGGGTCACCGTGTGGCACGAGATCCCCAAATGGAACTTCGCCCGAAGCTGCCTCTTGACTCTCTTGTTCGGTTGGAGAACCAACGTCACCAATATATAATTTATCCGAATATTTTTTTAACACGTCTAATGAATGAAAGTTATCAAACTGTTTTGTCGCGTCTGAACCAGCGACCTTGAGTAAGACTTTTTTTCCACCAGGATGTTCGCTCAAAAAGTTCGTTACATCATAAACTTTATCATGGACAATGATCCAGATGGAGTCTTCAGTATTATGTTGAGCAACATCGTCAACGGTAAGATTTTTACCCATTGCTGTATTATAACTATTACAGTTGTGAAAGATATTGAACAATTTAAACGCAAAAAAAAAAAAAAAAAAAAATAACGATAATAAAAATTTATAAATAATTTACGAAACCATGTGATGTTTTTGTGATGCAATTTTTTAGTAAAATATTAATTGCCTTGACTCAGCAAAAATTCAAAAAATAAAATGCATCAGTGATAGATAAACTGATTATCTGCGATGCGATTTGCTTAAACACATCATTCGCTCTTTAGTGCCTTAATGAGTGTCGCCGAATGGAAATCTATCGCTATAGATAACGATAAGATTTCATTTGGCGACACTAATATAGGTTTTTTTGATCAACATTGTGTGGATCTTGTAGCCCCTGCGACTAATAGGAAATGCAGGTAACTCATTTTTTATTATCAGTTATTACGATTCTGTAATGTGATAATCCGGTGTACAAATGATAGATACATTATAAACAGTGTTGGCTTGACCAGACCGGTTTGACCATTTGACCAGACCAATTTGACCAATTTGACCGGTCCAGTCAAAGGATTTGTACTGGTCAAATTGGTCAAATGATTATTATAAAATATATTATATTTAAAATAGACTTGACCAATTTGACCAGTTTGACTAATTTGACCAATTCGATCAACACTGAATTATAAACTTTTATAATTGCGAATAAACTCTGTAATATCATTAGCTTATATTTCTTCAATTTCTTAATAAAAAATATATTTATGCTTGTGAAGCTACTACGTATTTAAATGTTCTTTTAAACAACCTTGTTACTTTTGATATGTTAATATTTTTTAGCTTGTTAAAATGATCTTATATTTTTTTTTCTTTATTCGAATTTCATATCAGATATATACTTAACCGGATTTTCTATATACTGATATAATAATCTGGGCCGATTGATCATACCCCAGACAAATGTTTGCTTAGCGAAGCGAATTTTCAAAAGAATGGCCTTTAACTTGCTATGTACTGTGTATATAATTGCCGTAACGGTAATACCGTATGTCGTAATTAGTAGGGTTGATAGTAATCCAACTGACGTAAATTACATGTAAGTTATGTGTTATCTTTTTTCTTAGCGTTTGGATTTTTATTTCTTGGCTAATTTCAAAATCTTTCGGTTGCTTCCAAAGAAAATTGCCCAACCTTGCCCTATTTTAGGTTCGTTTATAGTCTGCCTCGGAACTTTCGGAATTTCATATTTAAAAATTTAAAATCTCTATTAATAACATATTTACAGAGACATATGTATATATCAATACTCTAGATACTCTTCTCCTCTACTACACTTTACTCTTCAAATCTAACCTTACTATCTTCAAACATCTTCTAATCAAATCTGATATATACTACAATACCCCTCCTTCTACACTAATACCAACTCTTATACCTTTACAACAAACACAACATAGCTAAACTATTACTCTACCTACTAATTCCTTACTATCTGATCTCATATTAAATATTACTACTCATAATATAAGAAGTTATAATACTCTTACTAAATAATAATTATGGGAATTATACTATATTCAAAACAATCTCAATATAATTAGTATTACTGAAATCAAACTAGCTAACCTCCTAACTAAAAAATTCTTCAATACATCCTAATTCAAATATTTCTAGTCAAACTCCTCAACTTCTAAAAAAGAAACAGGTATAATAGTCAAAAATTACTTATAGCCTTATATCTACAATATACTCTGCCATCCTGATAGAGCAGTTGCTCTAGATTTCTACTTCAAAAATAATCACAAATTTAGAATTATCTCAATATATCTTTCCTCTACTAACCTAAATATATGCAACTTTACACAAAACAAAGCTATCTCATAGATCCAACAAGCTTAATCTCTAAACCTCTATCTAATCATCTTTGGTGATTTCAACATCTCCACACAACTTGAAATATTCTCATCTTCAAAATTTAAACTAATTTTTTACCTCCATAGCTCTAACATGTATGACCTTATTAGTCATACTAATAATTTCAGTTACACCTAGTCTAATGACAGCTCTAGTAGCAAAATTAACTATATTTAAACTCAGAACTCACTAATTCTCTATCTCAACAATTTTCAACTTGATTTCTCCTTATCTTCTACAAATAGTAACCATATGATACTTATCTTATCCTGGTCTTTCTTTACTGCCTTTACTACAACATGCTACAAATCTCATACTAAATAATAAGTATTTGACTACAAACAAATAAACAAAGAAAAATAGAAAGAGTTTTCAAACTAGGTTGACCACAACCTCTACTCACACAGTATCTCAACTTAAGCCTCAATTAGTAGCTCCTTGGAGACAATCTAGTATAAAATTTCAATAAGCATTACTCAAGCTACTTTATAACATATTTCTAACAAAAAGTATACTGTATGTAACTTTTTCTATACTTTTACCCCTACAGCAACCTTACTTCATAATGATTTAAAAACAATCAGAAATCTAATAAAACAAATACAAAACTCCTTTAACAACTATACAAACCTAAACCCTAACACTGAAGCAATCATCTTTAAACTTAACAACAAATACAATTTTGAAATTATCTATCCTTTCCTCTCTCCTACTCTACTTCCTAACTGGATTGCCCATACTAAATCCTACTAGAAAATACTTTTTTATGCATGCAACCTTGAAAATACTAAACACTTAAACCAACATATCAATAGCTTAATTAATATTTGCTGCAAAAATCTAACTGAACAACCAACTAAAATGATTAATAGTATTTTGGATCGATATACAGACTATGTATACTTTGATAATATTAAAACACTAACTAACTTAATTACTGACTCATTATTTATTAAAAACTATATCAAACTACATTTTGAAAACTAAACCTCATATAAACTCTACAACTCTCTAATCTTTAATAAATTCTGAACTAATATCTACTCACCTCTTTAACAGGTTTGCACTAAATAGTATAACTCCATTCTCACAGAAATTACTCTCGAAGAAATTATTTCAACTATTCAACAACTTTCTAACAAAAAAGCTTGTAGCCTATCTGGTATTAGCTACAAGATGCTTAAGCATATTAGCCTCAATATTATATCTGCTATTACTCTTCTACTTAACAAATGCATAACTACTCAATCTATCCCTAAGTAGTAGAAACAAGACTATATATATTCTATCTCCAAAAAACCAAACTTTGATAGCAACTTAAATAACATCAGACCTATTAGTCTAGTAGAATATATCAAAAAACTCTATACCAAAATTCTAGCAAACCGTCTAAGCAAAGTCTTCTCTACTCACTCTATTCTTAACTCATATAACTATGTTGTCTTTCTTGGAAATAGCACTAATACTTCTATAGATATTTTAAATAATTTCATTTAAGATACTACTATCTACAAAAAATCTCTCTA
>CAJVPM010001083.1:0-13328 GCA_910592325.1 Scutellospora calospora
GACCACCATGCAAGAGGTCTAGGGTTCAAATCTCACTATATACAGAATTGAATAATTATCTAGACATCTGTATTCAACTTACGGTAAACTCTGCCTGTTTCTGAGGTTGTAACTCTGTAAATCACATTGCACTAATGCCAATCAGGGTATTGGAAGTATGACAGAGCGTTCGGCAAGGTGTAATATTATATGAATAAATCTTAATAGGAAATATTAGTGTGGCGGTAGTTAATCACAGGATGATATACGCACACTGATCTATGAGCAAAGGATCTGCATGATAGAAATCCCGAGTTAGATGAAGTAGTATGGAATTCGATGGTTATACCAGTTTACACTTGATCTGATGAAAGAAATTTGTGGCTGAAAGATGCGACCGAGCAGATGCAAGTAAGTCCATCACACAAGGTTATACAGCAACACCAACCTAGCTTGGTAGCTAACTAGTTTGGGAGAATCTGTCTTGTGAAACATCTGAAAACATAGAGGACCGATCTAGTGGAGGGTCACAGTAAGAACTGAGTTTGTACGAACATCGAATAAGAGTATATGCAAGCTAAATTAGGATATAGTGTAGCATAGTTAGGTACCACAGCACCCCATCAGTTAGAGAGTTAGTGAAGAGACACCTTGTGATAGAGTCTAGGCTCCGAACTATAAAGTTTGTGAACTAATATCAACTCATGTGTCTTCCAGAAGAAGTAACATGAGGTTAGGTGAATTTGGTAAAACAAGAATAGAATACGAGTAAGTGTCATAAGGCCAGAGAGTTTAAATAGGTAATCTTCAAATAGATTTCAGGTATAGTAGCTAGTGTAGAACCTTCAGGCGGACTACTTAAATTAGACAATCTAAAGTTGTATATGTGGCTAGTTGTACTCTCACAACATGTATCATTTACTTACTATTAATACCAATAAAAAATTCAGCTGATAGCATTTGTATAAAAAAAAAAAAAAAAAAAAAGAAAGCTAGTAGTAAAAATTGTCCAGAAAAGACTGTGCAAAGTAATAAGTCAAAAGAATATACTCAAAGGTGCAAACTTTGCAGGACTACTTGAAGAAAGCACAATAGCCCTAATACATATCTTAAATAATGTAATTGAAAATACCAAACAAAAAAATAGTGAGCTTTGGATAGCATTCTAAGATATGAGGAAAGTATTTGATTTAGTTAGTATGATAGCACTCGAACTTGCTATGAAAAGAATAAAGTTTCCTGAAAAGCTAATCACGTTCATTAAGCACCTATATAATGACCGTAAAATCAAAGTAATCACAAATAGTTGACCAACAAGTTTTTTACAGTAGGTGATGAAATAGACCAAGGAGAAGTTATCTCACCTCTGATGTGAAGAATTTTTTATGATTCACTACTAGTACGTATACAACAAGCAAAACTAGGATACCAAATGTATCTGAATTGGCTATCAGATATAAGTAAAAATATTGTAAAGAAGGAAACTATTGAGGTCTTAGCACTAGCCTATGCAGATGATACTACATATGTCGCATCATCTAAAGACTCACTGCAGAACATTGTAAATATATCTAATAAGTTCTTTAAGCTGAATAATATAGAGATCAATAGAGCAAAATCTGAGATAATTGCATAGAGACCAGGCATAAAATTCAAAGTATCAGATAGTATATGGATAGAAACACCACCAGAGTACGTTGAAGTTAAGAAAATAGGAGAAAGCACAAGATTTTTAGGAGTTTGGATTAATCTTAAAAGCTAAGAAAAAGTAGGCATAAGCTAATGCAAAAAAGTAGTAGGTAGTATAACAGCACGTTAAGAATAAAAAAACTATCAGTCAATCAGATAATATATATAAACAACATAGTACTATTACTTAAATTAGAGTATATTCTATTGAATACATTAATAGAGCAAAAGAAATATGATGCAATACACCAACTATTTCTTAGACTATTAAAGCAAAAAGCTGAATTACCAGTTATTTGTGCAAATGCAACAATTCTATACAGAGAAATCTTCAGAATTATGAATTTATGGCAGAAGCATATAGAGTATTATATATCTGAGTTATTCATACGTATAAATTCAAATAGCCTTTTAGATAATACAACTAATATACGATTCAAACAATATCAATAAGAAATAAACTCAGTTGAGTGTATTCTATTAGCACAAAACAACAATTGGAAAGATTCTAGTATTAAAAATTTAGGTGCTAAAACATTATATTTAGCTAAGAAACTCAGATTTATAGTCTCCAACAGTATAGACACTGAAAGCTAGAACATTTTAGAATCAAATAGAAGAAAAGATTTGCTAGGGAAAAATATTTTCAGAAAGGTTAAAAAGAGAAAGAGCATAATCGAAGCTAGCAGGCTAAATATTTGGTATTTAAATTAGCTTCTTGATCACAGAAAAGAACATATGATAACTTAGAGACAATTTAAAGTCTTAAAGAAGAAACGTGTAGAGAAAAAAGCTAAATGGTTTGCAACATTAGAAAAAGAAGTAATTGAAGATATGCGTTCAAGAAGAATTAAAGAGGAGTTTAAAGGAGAAGAAGGCTTACAAATCGAGCATAAGAGAGAAAAGGTATCCAAAGATAAAAGAAAAAGAGAGTGGATCTTGTTCGAGACAGATACAGGTAAAAAAAGAGAATTTGAATATATTATGAGAAAAAGTAGAAAAACAGCAGAAGTAGAAGTATAGGAGGAAGATAAAGAAAACAAAATACAACAAACAGAAAAGTATAAAGAAGATTTCAAAATACTAAAGAAAGAAGATATTAGAAGATGAGTAGAGTTAAAGGAAGTGCAAGACATCTCAAATTTAATTCGAAAGAAAGAAAGTGATATATATATAATAGCAAACAAGAAGAAGCTACTTAGAAGAAATGAAAAAGAAAAGAGAACAGTAAGGTATAATAAAGTAAAAGAGCTCATAAGTCTCGAGAGAGTAATAGTAGAAGACAATTGGGGTGTAGAATTAATAAAGCAGATAATTAACGAAGAAAGCATTAGAACAGAACTAGGTAATAGTCTCAGAAAAAATATAGGGAGAAAAAAGATAGTAGTATATACTGATAGGTCATTGCAAAGAGAGGATGCAAAGCAAAAAATAGAATATAGTATATTATAGATAAACAAGCAAAATGAAGTAGTATGTAGTCACAAGGGTAGAATTGGAAACTGGTTCTCATCAACTCGAGTGGAGTTAGTAGCATGTTTAATAGTAGTATTAATAGTACCAAATGAATGCAGTATATAAATATGTATAGATAGCACATATGCAATATTAGCAATAACAGAAAGCCTGAAGAATAAAAGCACAAGATACTGGCTTAAAACCAAAAACAATAGCCTTTTACAAGCAATAGTCAAAGCTTGCAGAAGCAAGAGAATACAACTAGAGCTGACCAAAGTAAAAGTGCACTCAGGTGATCTATATAATGACATAGCAAATCAGCTAGCAAAAGAAGGTACAAATAGAGATATATTGCTAGAAGTCAATAATATCAGTGTTAAAAATATTAAGTTTGTTCCAAAGTAGAAAGGTTGCAAATTAGACACACTACTAAGAACATTTATTAAAAAGTTAGTTCAAACAATATACAAGGCAGAATGAACTTGGTTAAGGAAAAAAAATGATATCTAGCATCAGCATCGTCTTAAAAGTCAAAATTAGAAAGCATTCAAAGGCTTGTTAAGAAGTTGTTATAAGTAGCAGAGTAGAAGTATAAAAGCAAATCACTTATGTATATTTAAAGTAAAGTATATTGAAAATCTGCTCCCTACTGTCAAAACATTAAATAATAGAAAACTGAATATATACAAAGACAGTATATATAAAAGGTGTTTTATTGAACCAGAATCAGATGAACATATTATCTACTGTGAAAAGGCACAAGAGGCACTAGCAATAATAAGCAAAGAAGTTTGAAAAAAGATGCAAAATAACAAGAGAAGAGAAGAAAGTTGAGATCTCTACAAATTAACACAGATCATAACAAAGATATCTGAAAAAGAAAAACAAACTCAAAATATCGAATGGCTGCAAGGAATCCTAAATAAAAATATTGCTAGAAAATTAAAGGAAGTAATTGGTACAGAGAAATCTACTATAAAATTCTGATGCATGTTCTGGAATCTATAGATAGAATATGTATACTTAGAAGTCTGGATCTCAAGATGTACAGATATGAATAATTGGGAGAAAGAGGAAGAAATATTACTAAAGGACAAGAAAGATAGCAAAATAAGGAAAACAAGAGAAAGGAACAAAAGGAAAAAGATAAACAAAACAAGCCAGAATATACTAGATGAAGACTGAGTAGATAAAAATAGTAGGGTATCAAGTTTAGACTTTAAATTAGTGAAAGGTAGTTTGTTAGAGGGAATCGTAAAAGGGAAAAAAGGTCTATAGACATAATTAGCAAATATGATAAGCTGTAGCATCCTTCCTTCGAGATACTTTTAGTTGTTCAGTTTATGAGTCTGAAGGTAAAGAGGTCAAAGATCATTATAGCAGATCACACTTAGGTACTATAATGGTAACTAAGTAAGTTAATACTTAGTAATAGTCACTAGATAGTAATATATACTAGATAGAAATATTTTAGTCGTAGATTAAAATTATTAATTAAATAAAGTATTAGCATGATTACTAGAAAAAAAAAAAACTAAATATAATAATATATAATAAAAATCAATTTAAGGTCTAGTAATCTTAATATAGTAGTTAGATTACTAAACTATTATACAAGAAGTCTAGAGTTTAAATCTTACTATTAATAAATTTAAATAATTATCTAGACTTTTGTATTTAACTTATAGTAAACTCTGTTTATTTCTAGAGATTACAGCTCTGTAAATTATATTGCACTAATATTAATTAAATATTAGAAATATAATATAATATTTGAGTTATATTATATGAATAAATCTTGAAAGAATCTATGAGCAGAAGATCTGCATAGTAGAAATCCTGAGTTTAATAAAGTAGTATAGATTTTAATAGTTATACTAGTTAATGTTTAATCTAATAAAGAAATCTGTATATAAAAAATATAGATTAAATAGATACATGTAAGTTTACTATATAATATAGTCTAGTATTTTATATTAGTAACAATACTAACTTGGCTTAGTAGCTAATTAGATTGGAAGAATCTATCTTGTAAAACATCTAACTAGAATCTTAGAAGACTAATTTGATAGAAAGCTATAGCAGAAACTAGGTTTGTATAAATATTGACAAGAGTTTAATTCAGATAAATCTGTGAAATAGATATATAACTACTCTAGTAGAAATCACTTCTAAGATTAACTAGAGCTCTGTATACTTACAATATATTAAGCAAATATATATTCTAAGAGGATCTAAGTTATGCAGTAAATAGATCTACAAGCAAGTTAGCTAACTTAAGCAGTTAAATATAGTAGTGATATTAATTTAAAATAGAGAGAAGAGTTAATGATTAGAGTATTTAAATAAGTAACTTACAAATAGATTGCAGGTATAGTAGTATAGTGTAGAACTAACAGATAGTTGATCATCTGTATAGCAGACTATTTAAATTAGATAAGAACTAAAGTTATATATATAGCTTTTTATATACTTATTATATAATTATAAAATCTTAAGAGATTACTATTTTAGTAACTCTATAATAACAAATTAATAAAATCTAATTAGCCAAAGAAACAATTTTAATAATAAAAAAAAAAAAATAAAGATTGATTTATTTAATTACTAATCTATTAATCTGTATCATAGATTTAAAACAGTTTTATTTGCTCTAGAGTTTGTTCTTTTTTCTGATAATTTACTACAACATAATTCTATACTGAAGAAGTATAATTATTAAGGTTGTAATATAAATATTCTCTAAAAATAATATAAGTATAGATTTTTAATTTTATACACTACTATACTGTAAACTGCTTCTAATTTATATAAATATTTAGAAATTAAATTATAATCTTTTAAGAATTTATCGAACTATTTAACTTTTGGCTTATTTAGATCACCTATTTGCTAAATAATATAGTATACTAAATTAAAGTAAGTAGTTCTTTAGCTTGTTTTTAATTAAATTTTCTAAAAATATCTAGCTGATCTTGATTCTTCACATAACCTATTACTCTAGAATCTGTAATACATAAAGTTTTAAGTTTAGCAAGATAAATACAAAGTATTACTATAATATTAGCAAGAGTCTAACAATTAAATAAAATTTTAATATTATATATATCTAATCTTTCTTTAACTAATTCTAATATCAATTCATTTGAATAATTGATATGTTTAGCTTTAGCTTTTTTCTAATTGATACTCTAGATTTTGTTAGCATCTTCTGTAATATCTAGAAATTTTATAGCTTTGATTATCTTAAATAATACATTAAGATTCTTTAATTCTTTATGAAGACAAGAAAAACATAATAAGCTAGCATTAGTGTTTTTTGCTAATAGAACTAAGGTATAAACTTCAACTCTTATATCTCTATTCTAAGTTTATTCTATAAAATCTCTTTAAACTAATATGTATAAACCAGAATAGAATCATTGAACTCAGGTTTAGTTCAAATAAACTGGAATAGGATCACCTAGGTTGGGTTCAAATAACCTGAAATGGAAACATTTGAATCCGAGTTGGGTTCAAATGAACCGGAATAGGATTATTTGAACCCGGAATAGGATCGTTTGAACCTGGGTCTGGTTCAAATAAACCCAGAATAAGACCATTTTGGTTCAAACGAACCAAAAACAAGCACAGATTCTATCGGAAAAACTACAATATTAGGACTATTGAATATCAGAAATGGCAGGTTATAAGAAATTAAATATGGAACAGACTTAGTGGATCAATTTTTGATCGATTTTGACAGGATCGGTTTTGGGAGGGTCAGCTGTATTTTCACAAATAATTAATTAAGGGTGTGACCAATCATAGTCATAACAAATAGTATGTGACAAATATCAGCTATTCATCACATAATGATTGGTCACACCCTTCATTAATTATTTGTAAATAATAAATTTAAACTGTACCGTACCTAGAAAAAAAAATTTTCAACTAGGTACAGTTTGTTAGAATAGTACCGCTTAGTACTATAATATTTTGCGTACCTAGTGGGTACACAAAAATTACTAGGTACGTATAAGCACATCAATAATACACTGTACCGTACCCAATACCTAAGACTGTACCGTACCCAACGGGGTAATACCTGTAATTTATACCTAATTATATAAAGCTTAATTATAAAACTTTTTTAAATATTCAATATTATTAAAAATTCTTTAAAAACCCTAACTTATATTTTTTATTAATTTTTTCTTAATTGCACCTTACGTTTTTTTTTTTTTTTTTTTTTAACGGGATAATATACAGTATATCTTGAATAATACATAAAAGCATAAAAAGAATAAACTATAAATTTATCTTAAAAAATAATATGAAAATATCATGATATCATCATAAGGTTATATTGTTTTTTCCAAGTATAGAAAAGTGTCGATAGGCATAGATAATCTTAAAATCGGAAAATTAAAGTTACTCTAAAATAAAATGCATTTACAACTAGATATCGATATATTCTTCGAACATTTTATTCGCGATTTCGATTTCATTTATAGAATCAACACTTTTGAGATTCGAACAATTATTATCGAAATTATATGTATTATTTTCAGAGTTCATTTCATTATTTATTACGGGAATGTTAAGATACTCTGAAAAATTAGAGTCGACTATTTGGAAATTTTCGTTATTTGAATTCCAAGATCGCTCTGTTTCCAAAACTAATTCGGTTTCGATATTTTTGCGCGTTTTATTGTTGGAGGTGTTTTTTTTCTTTTTATTTGAAATGTTACTTTGTTTATTTTTTTTGTTTTTCCTGGGGTCGTATTTATATCCAGGATATAATTCACGATGTTTTTCTTTTGCTGCTTCAAATAGAATGTAGAAATAATAACGAACAGACGGGGGTTGAGCCTTCCATTCTATCGAAGCAAGACGTGATATATTTGTATTATTTATTTTCTGTTCGTTACTTTTATATTTCGCGAAATAATCTTTTCGAAATAAAACGAACGCATTAGGCGGTCTTGGTGGTGCGAATGCTATTGGATTTCTTCTATGTTGCGTAGAACGTCGAGAATTATTCGCTGGTGCAATTAATTCATCTACTTTTATAGTTAATTTGTAAGGTGGAGGATTCATGCTTAACAATTCATCGTAAAATGAATGTTCATAAGAGGAGTTAAGGATTCCCATCCCTGGTGTGATGTTCAACGCGAATTGAACACCAACTGATTTTTTTGAAGAAGTCATCACTGATTTTTTTTATAAGGATTCAAGATTAAAGGCGGCATTGCCTTTAAATAAAAAAAATTTGCATTCGTATACTAATTGATTTGTTTTTATTTTTTAAAAAAAAACATTTTGGTTGATCTAGCATGCAGTTGCTGTCCTTACGATTTTGTACAACAAAGGCTATAATGACCAGTTCCCAGTATCTTTTGGAGAACCGGAAAACAAACTGCAGTATGATCACATCATCTAGCTTAAAAACTTTGCATAACATTTCCGGAAAACCTAAAATTTTGAACCAACTGACTGACGTGGCAAGGTGAAATCATTTTTATAAACTCAAGAAAATCATTACTTTTTTTTGAAAAATTTACTTATTTTGAAACAATGACAAAAACTATCCAAATTTGCATGTAGGTACTGTACGCACGCACTTATTGGTATCAGTTATAGTACATTCTACTCTTCATAGATTACCTAATTTCCAATAGTTGATTAAAACAAAGTAAGGTAGTAATGATCTCTTATTATTCTCTGGAATACGTATTAGAGCATGCATTGAGGCTTACGGATCTCAGACATTGTTCCTGTTAATATTTAAAAGACGCCACAACACGTGAGAGAATCTAAAATCAAAGTACGTAAGTCTTTCATAGATTATCTAATTTCATGTGATCGATTAAAACAAAGCAAGATAGTAATGGCTTTGCTCTCCGGAATAAAGAACATGGATTGAGACTCCCAGAACTCAACCATATGTTCCTGTTAAATTCAAAAAATGCCACAACACGTGAGAGAATCCAGTAAAAATATCATGTAATATATTCTTCAAACGGTTCAACTTAGGTTCAGACTAGAGATATTTATTATATACACAATTAGTCTAAACTCGATCCAATTTTATAGCTGTATTATTGTTCAGCTCGGACTGTGATTACATTCAAACCATAACTACACAGATACCCAACCATATTCAACCCAGTGATGGATTCTAATGACCAATTTAGAAATGTGATATTTCCGATACAGGAACTCTCAATTTTTATATCATGTTAATATATACTGTATTATCTAACAATTTAATTTTTATTTATGTACAGCACTTCATGTAATTTTTTAGTTTACATAAAATATAAGCACCTATTAGGGATCTGCCGGACATTAGTGCCTAAAAACCATTTTTAGACTGGGTATAAGATGCTTACGTACTTGTGCCCCCTTTACTGTACATATAGTGGCTCCCAAAAAAAATGCATCACCTGAATACAAAATTTTGAGCTCGCATATCTCTCCAACAACAAGTTATTTGAAATAAATTCTTTTTTGTTTAATTGGCATAAACTCAATAATTTAATGCTAAAATTTCAGCGAAATTGAATCACACTATCTCGATCTGCATTATGATTTGTCAAATTTTGGCGATGCATTTTTTTTTGAGAGCTTTAATAAAAATATAATAGTGATTTTAACTTTGAGCAAGAATATTACCAACAGGAGCCCAGATAATTTTAGTTTAAAGTTATCAGATTGTTACATAGGTTTTGGCATATAAAAATATCCTTGAACATTAAAATCGGTTGGAGGTGTATGCAATTTTAGCCAAACAAAACATCGTGATTAAAAATTTAATAGTAATTTATTATGAAATTTTTAATCACAATGTTTCGTTTAGCTAAAATTGCATATACCTTGATGAGGACCCAACGAATTTTAATGCCCAATAATATTTTTAAATACCAAAAACCTATATAACAATTTGATAACTTTAAACTAAAATTATCTGGGCTCCTGTTGGTAATATTCTTGCTCAAAGTTAAAATCACTATTATATTTTAATTAAGGTTCTCAAAAAAAAAAAAAAAAAATGCATCGTCAAAATTTGACAAATCGTAATGCAGATCGAGATTGTGTGATTCAATTTCGCTGAAATTTTAGCATTAAAATATTATGAGTTTATGCCAATTAAATAAAAAAGAATTTATTTCAAAATAACTTGTTGTTGGAAAGATATGAGAGCTCAAAATTTTGTTTTCAGGTGATGCATTTTTTTGGGGGGGAGCCACTGTACAGTATTAGTATGTACATACGTGAGTACGAGAACTACCCGAGTACTTTTATTGATATCCAATTGTTAATGTATGCAAACAAAAGTTTGGAAATGTACATGTTTATTTGAACTTTAATTTTGCATATCGATACAATTAAATGCCATTAGATGATTTTTCAACCCATATAAAAGTGTACATTCTTGGTTGGCATGCTAAAAAAGGTAAAAATACGTAATATTGCCAATACCTATTCAGCAATGGCGCGGAATCTATGATTAAAAAATATTTCGGTCCGAAATCGGCTTATGATAGGCTCTCATAGTGACCCTAACCGATAGTATTAGCCGGTCGATTTTTTCAAAATCGACTGATCGATTTTATTTATAGGATTATTACATTCCTAAAAGATCCGATGTGGAAAATGAACGAACTCAATAATTTTCAAAGGATTCCGAAATTTTTTAAAAAAATCAACTAAGCCGATAAAATTTTATTGGCTTAGCCGGTCGAAAGGATGATAGGTAATTTGTGTGTGTGATTAGAGGCTTCGATATTTTGATATTTTTTAGAGAGAACGAAACTTGATCTAATTTGATTCTGTCCTCTTTTATTGAGAAAAAAAAAAGATACTTATATATATTTATAATAATTAATATGCCTAAAGATTTTGTCTTTTATTACAAAGCGGGCAAGCGTAAAATATACAGCCTTTACTGCATCTTGTATGAATGGTCAATCTATAATTTGCAGCTTTGAAATGTAAACGTAAAGCCCGATGAAAATCCACACCTACTATAATTATTTCCTTCTATAGTACTATTACGATTGTAATCACAATATAGTAATAATTCAGTATATACATAACGATAAGAAAAATAGCATAATGGCTAATACTGTATCTGCCAATCTTCAAATTAATTTCTCAAGATATAGACACCGCTCTTTGCCCTTATAAACAGTGTTGTTAAATGAAAGCCACTTTTCAAATGACTTTAAATGACAATTCAAACGACTTGGAAAAATCATTTCAGAAAGGCAAATGAAGTGATCTTGCAAATTTAACAACATTCACAAGTCAGCAGTTTACGAAAATAAATTTAATAAAAATTAATTATTGACATAGCCAGAATTGGAGTTAGTGTGAATTTCGATAATGTTGGTCACACGAACGCTGTACTTCTTGAAAGTTCTGAATAATGTGTTATATATTATATGTAAGTGATGTACGAACGGGTTTTATGTTGTAAATTACACGAATTAGGTAATAAAATGCCTATATTAAGTATTAACATGTGAATATACTGTACCTTAGTTTATATATATATATAGTTATTGGGCCAAAATTACTCGAAATTCAAGTTTATGGTAAAATATTATCGACAAGTTAAAGTTTACCCCGAGCAAATTTGACGTGACCACTATACAATGATTCAAAACAAACAAAATATACAACAACTGTCATTGCAACCATGGTGTAAAAATAAAGTAAACTTATAGCGCTGGAATAAAAATTTAACGTTTCTAATTTTTTTTTTTTATCAGTATGATACATGATATAACATATGTCAAATTAAGATTCAAAAGTGATTAGTGTCAATTTAGAATTAAACATGAATTCCTTAGTTCTTTGAGTCCCGATGATTTACATGTCACTGAATTTAATTTAAATGCAGCTTTAACACGGTAATATACAGTGTAATCAATTTTAACCAAAATAAAATTCATTTTATTTTTGCTTGAATTACAAAAAGTTAAGAAATATGAAAGAAAATTTTGATATATTAAGTGATTTGCGAACATAAATAATGTAATAAATAATTTGAGTAAAGAATAAATAATACACTATTATTAAATAACGTATATTATTTTGCAAAGTTTGATATCATAATCCAAAAAATTTATATCAGAGATGCGGTATAAAAAAAAAAAAGGGTTTAAAAAGATAGACAGTTTGCTAAAAGCTTATAATCCATATGGGGGTGAGTCATTAGAAACGCACCAAATCTTTTTTAGTGAAAATATTTCTGCAACTTTAAACAAGGTAACTTGACAAGAAATCATTCAAATTTAATAAAAAATTTTTTAAATAAATTCTATAAGATTTTAGAATTAATTTTAAAAAAAATTATTAAATATGGTTAAGTCCTTGCTAAGTTATTTGGATTTAAAGTTTCAAAAAAATTCACTTAGAAAAAATTTGGTGCGTTTCTACTGACTCACCCCCATATGCCCTTATATTATGATTAAGGTCCGCCAAAAAAGTGCACTGCTCACTACGTTGCAGACAAATTTTTGATCATGGAAATCTAGTAAAATATCGATATATATTGAAAGACTATTTATCAGAGATTATCTGTTATCGTCATTACTTAAAATTTTTGTTGCATAAAAAAATAATAAAAAATAATTATGCACAACATATGTTATTATATGCCTTAATATTAAAATTAAAGTCTTCATTTAAATACCAGGAATCATTAATTTAGATAATCCTTCAGAGATTTGATTCACATCTATTAGTTTGCTAGTGTATATTTGATTCGGATGCTTTGGATCGATTAATTTTGGTTTGATTTTGTCGGCTTCTAAAAATTGTTTTTTGACTTCGTTATTATTATCTTGTTCTATCTCGTCTAACCAATAAATGATTCTACCACTAATTACAGTTGCATTAGGTCTTTTACTCGGTTCTTTGTCCATGCATCTTTTAGCTAATTCAATGTAACAATTTGGTGTTCCAAATGCAAATTCTGGCCTTAAAGGGTTTTTTTTATCACAAATTTTTATTCCAAGTCGAAAATCAAACGTTTCACCGTCCAAGGCTCTTTTTCCGGTAGATATTTCTGTCATGATGATTCCAAGACTGTAGATATCAGCTGCCTGTGTGAATGGTTTTCCCATTAAAACTTCAGGTGCAACATAAGGTAAAATACCACAAATATTTCCTTCATTTTCATTTTCGGAAGAAAGTCCTAGATCTGT
>CAJVPM010001084.1:0-13327 GCA_910592325.1 Scutellospora calospora
TTTAGACAATTATTAAAAGAATTTGCAGACCTCTTTGCAAAAGATATTACTCAGTTAGAAAAAACTAACTTAGTAACCCACAAGATCTATATAGAAAATATACCTCTTATAAGTTCTCAACCCTATATAGTACCTCTTACTGAACAGATATTTATTAATGAAGAAGTTTAATGAATATTAGATAATAATCTCATAACCAATTCAACAAATCCCTGGGTCTCCCCTGTTGTACTTGTTGCTAAGAAAAATAGAAAGAAAAGATTTTGTGTTGACTATAGAAAACTAAATGCAATCACTAAAAAGGATTCTTATCCTCTCATCTGAATAGATAAAATGTTAGATTCACTTGCTAGAGCTACTTATTTTTCAACTCTTGACCTTATGAATGGATACTAGCAAGTAATAATGAACCTAGCAGACAAAGAGAAAACAGCTTTTATAACAAGATATAGTACTTATGAATTTAATATAATACTATTTGAATTTTGCAATGCCTCTGCAACCTTCCAACATCTCATGAATCAGATCTATAAAGACATAGCTTACAAATATATAGTTGTTTATTTAGATGATACTAATGTCTTCTCTCAAAGTTTTAGTAATCACATTAAATATCTACATGAAGTTTTTACAAGAATCAGAAAAGCTAGATTAAAGCTTAACATAGAGAAATATAATTTTTGGATAACAAAATTACCTTTTTTAGGACATATTATTGAAGCCAAAGGAATCTCTCTAGATCTAGAAAAGATTATTGCTATACAGAATATTCAAACTCCTAAAAATATTACTCAGATCTGATCATTTTTAGAACTCGCAGTATACTATAAAAGATTTATTAAAAGTTTCTCGACAATAGCTTGACCCTTGAACCAACTTTTACATAAGGATACTCCTTATGAATGTGATGAAAATTGTTAAAAAGTATTTGAAGAATTGAAGCATAGATTAGTAACTGCCTCTATATTTAATTTACTCTAATTATAAAGAAAAATTTATTCTTGCTACTGATGCCTCCTATGATGGATATGGAGCTACTCTTAGTCAAATCTTAGATGATAGAAAAGAACATCCAGTTACCTATGCAAGCAAAAGTTTAAAAAAAGAAGAAGTCAACTATAGTACTACTAAACTTGAATATGCTGCTATAGTATAGGCTATAGATCATTTTTATAAATACTTAGGAACTCACCATTTTACCCTAATCACTGACTATTCAGCTTTTCAATAGTTAAAATCTTCTCTACCTAAAAGAATATTAGAATGATGGATGATGAAACTTCAACCTTACAACTTTACAATAATATATAAATCTGGATGAAAACACTCTAATATTAATAGCTTCTTAAGATTACTGAATCAGATACACCCTACCTCTATTCTTAAAATATGAATTTAGACCAATATCAAAATTTAGTAGAATATTTAGAAACAGATAAACTTCTCTCTGACTCAACAGATTTTGAAAAATAGATACTTCTTAAACAATCTAGATATTATAAACTAGAAAATAAGTTACTATATAAAAAGAATAGAAAAGATCTAGATAAATCTATCCGAGTGATAAAATGAACTGAAGTAGAACCAATTCTCTACATGATATATGGACACCTTACAGGTGAACATCTAAGAACAGATGCAATCTATTATAAAATATCTGAAAGATATTATTAGGATCAGATATATAAAGATATACAAAATTATATTCGATCATATGAAATATGTCAGAAAAGAGGAAAAAGAAAAAGAAAAGAACCTCTCTATCCTATTGAAGTTGGATATGCCTTTGAACATATAGGAATCGACTTAGTAGGACCCTTCCTAATAATAAAACAGAATAATCACTATATTATAGTTGCTACTGACTATTTAACCAGATAGCCAGAAGCAAAAGCAGTATCAGATACAGGTGCTGAAACCTTAGCAAAATTTATATTCGAAGAAATAGTTTGTAGAAATAGAGTACCTAAAATAATACTCTTTGATAATAAAAGAAATTTTACAAGTGAAACAGTAAGAATAATATGTGAAAAGTTTTTAATTAAACATATATTCTCTTCTCTTTATTACCTCTAAACCAATAGAATAGTTGAACGATTAAACAGAACACTTTCTAGTTCTCTTGCAAAAGTGAAAGAAAAAGATAAAGATTAAGATATACATATACTAGCTATAGTATTTGCATACAGGACCAAAAGATATGCAACTACTGAATATACTCCTTTTTAACTAGTATATAGATGACAAGCTATACTTATAATCAAAACAGTTATACCAATTAAACAAAAAGAAACAGATAAAGAAATTAACTTAGAAGATAGTATTCTACACAGAGTATTCGAATTAATAGATGAATTACCTTATCAATATAATGAAGCTCAAAAAAATACAGAAAAATTTCAACTAAAACAGAAAGTTAGATTTGACTCAAAAATTCATACTGAAGAATTTGAAATTGGTGATAAAGTATAGATCTAAAGAAAAGATCTTGAAAACTCTCACTCTGCAAAATTTGAAGAAAAATGAATAAGACCTTTTATTATTCAGTTAAAATTGAATAATGGAGCTTACAAACTTAGAACCAATGAAGAAAAAATACTATTAAAATATTATAATAGTAACTGACTAGCAAAATATTATGAAAAACAGGACTGGCAACCTGTAATTATAATAGAAAATTAAAGGATTTTCAGAGAAAATTCTTAAAACGCTATAAAATCTATTTTAGAATCAGATTTAATTCATATAACATTAAAAATTTTCTTTTGTATTACATTAAAACTTATAAATAGACACTGGCCCCTTTATTTTTCCTAAATTTAGAAAAACCTTAAAAATTCTCTTCTTTTAAAAATTACCTTATTTGACAAAAATTCTTAAAATTTACTCTACAATTACTCAATAAATGCAACCTGAAACTTTAGATATATTAAATAATTTTCTCAGCTGATGGAATGAAGATTTGATCTATTTAACCTCTTTTTTATTAATTATAGGAACTCAATTCTCTTTAATTAATAGAAGATTAATAGAAACTTTACCTTCAGATGAAAACAACTAGAATAATAATAATATAAAAATACTACTCTTAATAGAACCAGACTTTTTTGAACAACTTCTTGCTAAAATTAATTTTGACCTAATTTACTTTAATAAAGAAATAACAGAAGAAACAACTTCTTTTATAGAAAATATTACTTCTTTGAATAATTGCAATTTAGAAACAGAATTTGAAAGCTCTCCTCTTGCAATTCTGATCTCTTCTTAAAAAGATATTTGAATAAAAATTCAAAATGATTTTGCTACAAATTATATTGAATCTCTGATTAGAATCAGCTCTCTTTCTTTATCTCTTTTTAAGAACTAACTCAATAAAATAATTTCAAGACTTCAAAATAGGACTCAAATAAAGAATCAAGAAAGTAGAATCAGAACTTTATAAGCATGCTATTATTTAGAAATATTAAGAAAGACCTATAGTAATAATTTCTTGAAGCTTTAAGAAATTAACCAAACTCTTCAAAACAAAATGAGCTAATAAAAAGCAAATGTGATCTTAATAGAAGCTAAACGAATCTCTAAAGTTCTCATTCTCTGTAGAAAAGAAAAGCTATACTTCACTAAGTATGTTATCTTAAGCAGTTTACATTGCTTAATAAATAACAACTTATAGCTCTCTATGAAGTATTAAAAAACTCATAGAGTTCATTTTTAAACAGAACTAAAATGTTATCAAAAGAGTTTTAGTAATTTTATCTTTATTTTATTTTTATTAATTAGTTATTCTTTATTTATATTTTATAAATTATCTTGTAAGTTAGCAATATCTTTAACAGTATTATTAGAATTAGAATAGTCTTATAATTATAATGAGCTATAATTTGTAAGAATTAGATTAATAGTTATAGAGTTATTAGTATTTAAAAATCTCTATTGACACTTAACTATGCTTAAAGATGTTTAACTATATTTGATGATATTTGATGATGTTTGAAGATATTTGATGATATTTGAAGATATTTGATAATATTTAACTACGTTTGAAGATATTTAACTATATTTGAGAATATTTAGAAAAAAGATATATAAATTCTACCTTTTCCTCCTTCTGTTAAAGTTAGGTTTGTTCTCTATAATCTCCTTAATATTAGAATTCTTTTAATACAGATACTAATAGATAGTCTTGTATTATTGATATTGTATCGTAAATAAAGAATACTCTTTGCTTTAATATAATCTTTCTAACAAATCACCTTTGCAAAGTAATATCCCACTTTGATACTATTGAGAGTCCCTCTTCTGTATCTTATATTACTTGTGATATACTAAGAAGACTATACTACTTGTAACACTATATACAAAACTAATAAAATCTTATTAGCAATATAAACTACTTTAAACAATAAAAAAAATAAAATAAATTCTAATAATATAATATTTAAATACTTACTACTTAAAGTTTATTAGCAGGTATAGTTACAAAGTCAAAATATTTAATAATATAAAGCTTTTGTTTTGCTAATATAATTATGAGTTTATATAAAGTTTATATCAAAATAATATAAGGTTTGCAAGTATAGTTATAAAGCCAAAATATTTAATAATATAAGATCTTTGCACTGCTAACATAACTATAAGTTCTAATCTATACAATATAAAAATTGTAAACACAATTACAGAACCAAAATATCTAACTATATATAATTCTCACAACTATAGATTATAATATCTAACAAATATAAGATCTGCATATACAGTTACAAAACCAAAATATCTCAAAATAAATAGACCAACTTACCTATTTATCAAAAATCTATTCTTCCTAATAGCATTGTAAGATCCTTGTAAGGTTATTGCAGTTATGAAATCCAATTATAAATTTTTCTAAGAATTAGATTGTTTATTCAGAATATAATACATACATTGCTTAGCTAATTCATAAGCAAACTTTTGTTATTCTTCTTTAAAGATCCTTATAACCCTAAAAATTTTAATCAAATATGGTCTGCAAGCACAGTTGCAGAGCCAAAATACCACTCACATTCACCGATTTGGTTTGACCCTAAAATCAGCCAATCATAATAAGAATAACATTGATTAAATTTTCGTATACAAAGTGAGTTGTCATAAAAACGATTTTTTAAACTTACTTTGAATCTATAATTAAGTATATAGAGTATTGTAATATCTTCATATTTAATTATAGGTTGAAAGTGAGTTAAAAAGGTCGTTTTCCTGAAAATTTGCTTCCGAATTCACCCTTACCCATTATACAACCAATCGTTCAACGTCGATCACTACCCGAAAATATCCGAACGTTTCAAAAAATAGCGACAGTTCTTTCTTTTACAGCATAGTATAACAGTTTTACTAGTATTTATTTCTTATTTATCTCATACGGAGACTAAAGAAGCTCTTTTATTAAATATTTCATTTGTTGTTTTCACGTAACTTTATTGGCAATAGTTCGTGTAACCGTTTATCGAAAAAATGATCCCTAAAAATCAAATCTGTGGATACGCTAAAATCCAATAATCTAGTGTCTGCAAGCAAAGTTGCAGAGCCAATATAAGGACCGTGACTGCTAACACAGTCGAAAAACCTAAAAATTCTAACAACATAAAGTTTACAAGCTTTTTTTTTTTACGGTACTTGTTTCAGTAGCAGTAGCTCCTTTTAGCTTTGTCCAAAGCCTTTGCTTTGTGAACATAGCAATATACCGTTGTGGATCTGATTCATGCATCGAATCTCAGAAACAAATTCTGGCCGTGATTTCTAGTAAATTCTCTGCCAAATAAACTTCAGGTGCGTATCACTTTCTGAAGCATCTCCAACGTCCTTTTAGACGATCCTAAATCCGAACGTAAGACTGTCTTTTTTAACTACGACCTCGAATTACTTTCAATAATCAAGGGAATTTTCTTTTGAGATTAACAGGGTAGTGGTAAATCGTATTTATCATACTTGAAATTAATAAGTTACTTAAATACCAGATCTACAGTCATGTGACTCACGACATCACACGAGAAATCCAAAAATTTTAGTACCTTTTTACGAATAAATCTAAATAACTTGTCAAGAAATAAAAATTCAAAAATTCCCGGTTATATTTCGATTCTACAGTATTATCTATACTTGTACTAGTACTGTAGTTAGTTTTGCAAAAATAATATCAAGGTTCTTTTTTCTTTGTTTTTGGTATGCGGGAATTTTTTCAAAACTAATTTCTAGTACTAGTATACTAATAGAAAAAATACTGTAGAATCGAAAATACTGTAGAATAGAAATATAACCGGGAATTTTTGAATTTTTATTTCTTGACAAGTTATTTAGATCTATTCATAAAAAGTGTAAAAAAATTCTAAAATTTTTGGATTTCTAGTGTTGATGGATGATTATCGTGGAGGTCATAATAATTTTAAAACACAATAATATGAATTTCGATATGACTTTTGAATTTCGATAAATTTCGAAAAAAAAATTTTGTCGAAATTAATTACTTCTCAAAAGTTTCAAATTTCGAGAGGTATCATTATTGCGCTTTGCAAAAAGATGTGAACACTGCAGATTATTTTGTCATGTGAGAAACGGAGATTTTGCGATTTCAAAGAACCTTAAAGATTTTTTAAATAGATGTACTTTAATGTAATATTTCTAATTAATATGATACGTAATTATATTATTTAGTATATATTCTTAAATTTGAATAATCTCAATGATTCTCCGCCATCATCATCACAAAACTCACATGTTCACATCTTTTTTGCAAAGCGCTATAACTGAGACATCTACAATCCTATTTTTAGCAAATTTATAACTTTCATGTCCGGATGTTCCTATTTAACTTTCTTATTTCGGAATTTAAAAACAATTTCAAGGTTTTTTGAAATCCCACTTATTTTCAAAATAAATTAATTGCGAATTTCATTTTTCCGATTTATGAGTTAACATAGTAAAAATCCAATTTAAAACATCCTATTTAATTTTAAAATGCTCTACTTATTTATTAATTTGAAACCCCCTATTATATTTAAATTTTAGGAAGTTATATTCGTAACACCATGTTATATAACACCATACTATTAAATATATAATATACTAAAAACATAGGTGTTATTAATATAATATATTTTATTACAGATCAGGGAACATATTTGTTGACCGGTATTATTCATAATCTCTGAAAAGTTCTTAAAAAAATATACTTTTCTAAGATAGTTATTTACATATTTTTAAAAGCATATCGCATATTAATATAATTAAAATTTTAAATAAAAATAAAAATATCTTAAATTAGTTTATTTTCGTTTAGTTGGTTGTGATAAAATCTTATTAAATTGGTCAGTTTTTAATGGTTTTAAAAGATAATCATTCATTCCGGATTCTATACATTTATCATAAGTTTCTTTATATTAGAAGCTGTCAAAGCAATTATTGGAATATTTGAAATTTGTGAATTCATTGATCTAATTACCCGTGAAGTATCAAAACCTGACATTCCAGGCTAGTAAAAATGAATTGTATCAGAAATAAGTTTAATTAAGGTAATAAAAAAATAAATAAAAAAACATACCATTATACAATCTACAAAATAAAATATTGAAATTTTAAAAAATGAACAATATAATTCTTAAAATTCTTTTAAATCTTAATTACCTTTAGGTCTGCAGAATTATTATCCTAAAATTAAATAACAAATATTAGTATTCTAGTAATATATATGTACTAAAAATAACAAAAAAAGATAAAATAAAAAAATACCACACATAAAATACGATTACTCATAGATATGGTTTTTATTTTACTCTTAGGAGGTTTCATCATATCATCATTGTCCATATTTCCAATCATCCTCTTTTTACTAATATTTAATGGTGATGTTACTGAGGAAGCTTGATTAATTTTTAACGACGATTCAAAGTCAAACTTAAATTTTTCGAAATTATTGTTAATTAAATTTTTAGCATTATAACAGATAGGATTTTCTATATTTCTTTCTGAATTATTGTTATTATGCATGCATTGGCTTAATAATTTTCTATATGTAATTGGCTTATATATGACAGCAGTTTGTCCATTAGTATTTTCAATTAACTTTTTTGCTAAAACCTTTTCATTGTTATTTGAAAATACCATAAAGACAATTTGTAGACGATCATCATGTATTCTTCTTAGTTCTAACGCGGCTTTTGAAATTTCCTCGGAATCCTTTTCACAAAGATTGATGAATGCTATATCATAAGCACCTTGATTGTATAAATCTTTATGATATTTTGCAGCTTGAATTCCTTTATCGCAGGTATCAAATATACCAACTCTTTTAAAATTTTTAAGAAAATGTGTTATTGCGATTCTTGAGCTTTCCATTGGGTGTATTAATAATATGCGTTTTAATCGGATATAAGGTGGTAAAATATTATTAATTGCTTCATCAGACGGTGAGATAGAATTATTATAGTTTATAGTATTTGATGAAGTCGAAATTTGTAATATATCAATATTCCATGTAAACCAAAATTTACTGCCATTTCCTAATTGGCTTTCTACTCCAATTTCACCACCATTAATTTCTACCAGTTGTTTACTTATTGATAATCCAAGACCTGTGCCATTATGTTGTCTAACTATTGATGAATTAGCCCTCATATAGCTTTCCCAAATGCTTTGCATGAACTCAGGATTAATTCTTATAAATCAATATGATATAATATTAATGAAATAATTAAAAATATCAATAATATAACTTAATAGTTAGCTTACCCGATACCAGTATCATTTACTTCAACCATTAACTTTGCTTTTTTAACTAATTTATCATACGTTTCATTTTCTGGATTTTCATTTGCAAAATCACATATTCTAATAAATACTTTCATTACAATTTCACCTTCCTGAGTAAATTCGGTACTAATTAAATATTAAAACGATATAAATAGTCTTTAATAAATAATATAACGCTAATCTGAAAATCAAAAAAATACTTACGAATTTGATAATAAGTGCATTAAAATTTGTTTCAATCTATTAAATAGGAGAAATTTAATAAATTTTTTTATACAAATTTTTTTATACCAATTAACATTACCTTTCAGGATCACTCTTTATATATTTGGGTAATGTATTCATATCATAATTTAGAAATAATTCAATTTGTTTATTTCCAATTTTTTCTCCAAACATTTCAATGGTATTTTCTAATAAGTCAACTAAATCAAAGACCTTATTGTCTAATGTAATTTTATGTGCTTCTAATTTTGCTGCATCAAGTATATTATTAATCGTAGATAACGCTACATCAGAAGAATGTGTCATGATATTAATCATGTCTTGTTGCTCATCAGTTAGCATATCGTCTTTAATAGAAGAAAGAATTCCCACTATTGCTCCCAATGGAGTTCGTAATTCTATAAATAAAATGTTGTGAGAAAAAAAATATAATAATGCATAATAAAATAGTATAAGTTCCTACCATGTGAAGTGTTAGCCAATATTTGTGACTTGATAATATTTGCAGCTTTAAGTGATTCAATGCGTGCTTCCTTTATCATCTTCTCTCTCATTAATATTGCATTATTAATAGCTATATTTATTTGATTTGATATTTGTCTAAATAACTCAATTTCAAAGTAAAATCCGACGATCTATGTGCTTTTATATATCCTAAATAGCTATTATTTATTATTATTGTTGAAGATAGCATAGATACTTGTCCACTAGTATCAATGCAATATGTTTTATGTGAGACATCTATTTCAATTGCATAATCATCTTGTGCATTAGAAGACAAGTAAGTTGAGTCATTAGTTTCCAGGAATTGCTCAATTTGTAATGGTTCAGATATGAATTTAGTTATTATATGATTTTCGCTTTATTAACCATTAAATTTCAAGTTAGATTCTTGTGATTAAATTTTCATATAAATTCAATTAGCTAAAAATAACTACCTATTTGCTTTTGGATCTTCAGATAAAGCGATTATTGCACGGTTTTGAGCTTTTAATGATTCGCAAAAAACAATAAATATTCGACAACATGATAATATTTGATGAATTTCCTTAACAGCATTTGAAAATGCTTCTTTTAAATCTATTCCGTAAAGAATATTATCTGAAATAGAAATTAATAATTGCTTCATTTTTTCTTGTTTACATTGTCGAGATATTATTTGACAACGAAATTTTGAAAGTTTAATATTGGTGTGTATGCGAGCAATTAATTGTCGAGAATTAAATGGTTTTACCAAATAATCATTTACACCATCATCAAATGCTAAAAAATAATATAGAGTTAAAAAATAATTTCGAGATAAACAAATTTTATCAAAAGTGAATAATATTACCTTTAATACTAGAACATTCGCCAGCCTTTGCAGTCAACAAGATAATTGGAATTAATTCTGTCTTTGTGTTAGATCTTAATGCATTTAATAATTCATATCCATTCATATTTGGCATCATGATATCTATTAATTTAATTAATAAAAATGTTAACGCAATTACATTGCTAACTTGTGTCTAGAGTGAAATGAAATTATTCCCTCCCTAAGTTAAATTTTTTGCATTGTAAATAATTTCAAATGTCTAGAGCAGTATCATATTCTCATAGAATATCAATTCTAAATTGAGAACTTTTCTTTTTAAACAAAAAGTTTTCTTAAATTTAATAATCATAACTTTTTTAAAAAATCGAGAACATTGTTTATTAGAAAAAGTTCTCGTGAGACATTAAAATCAATTTGAATTTCCAACTTGGTCTAAGAGGTAACTTTAGGCAATTCAAGCACGAAATATAATACTTGCCGCTGAGAATTAAATCCGGTAGTTGAGATATGTTTGTTAAAAACAGCAAAGCGTCACAACCATCACAAGCGCAATATACGTCAAATTCTTTTTCTAATAATTCCTTTATATAATTTCTATAAATAATAAATTGTTAGGAAATGGCTGTCAAAATTTTGATTTAGAACTTAATCAAAGGAATCTTCACCTCATATCAACGTTATCATCAACAATTAAAACCTTATGCTTTATTGGTTTATTAGAAATATTTTTATTCGCCAATGATCTATCTATATCCATATTAGCAAGATCCATGGATTTCTGGTTTATTGTATCAATTGCGGGTTTATTATTTTGAATCCATTGCAAATTTTCTTCTAAATATAGTTGTTGTTTTGAATATGATTGCTGATCATTATTGAAAGTGTCATCTTCTTTTCCATTATTATAAATTTGATTAGTTGGTAGGTGTTCATATCCTGTTAGAAACTGACATTTAAATGTTGTTCCTTGACCAACTTTTGAAGACACAGTAATATCTCCACCATGACACATAATAAGCTCCTTTACAAGAGCGAGACCGATTCCAGTACCTTCGTGACTACGAGATTGTCGAGATTCCACACGATAAAAACGTTGAAATATATTTTTAAGATCAGTTTCAGAAATTCCAACACCTAAATTAAATAAGCAAGACACAATTATAAATTTAAAATATAATACATAATAAATTGCATGAATAAGAAATATTATTAACCTGTATCAGATACTTCAAGAATTATTATGTCTTTCTCATCTTCATGATCGATATATAAACGAACTTTAACATATCCATTCCAAGTATGTTTAAATGCATTTGAACCTTTAAAAAGTTAGGATTTGAGTATTAATATTAGGTTTCAGAGAAACATTTATGATTATAGGTGCTTACAAAGATTATAAATAATTGTTTCAAACAAGTCACGATCCAGATAAACTTTATCTTCCAAAGCTTTATCAAACTCGTCCGGATTTGGAATTTCTATAATATAATCCAAGTTCAACTTGCTAGCCATGTTACTAAAATTAGTCGCCAATTCTTTAGTGAGTTTTGCAATATTAGTCTCACGATATTGCACTTTTAGTTGGCCAGTTTCAATATTTGAAACCTACAAAATTGTAAAACTTATTTTAAGATAATAGTTATATTTTAAGTTTTTGTGGCAGTGACGATATTAATTAATCTCTCAAAATTTTACTTTGCAATTCAAGTTGCTGGTTGATTTTTGCAGGATAATGTTCTTTCAGGAAACATGACTTTCGAAAAACCAAATAAAAACTATGTATGAGATTACAGCACATTAGGTCGATTTAGTGAACTATGTGATTTTAAGTAATACTGTATTATCGTTATTATCATACAGTACTACGATCTTTTGAAACGCGTTATTTCGCGTTTATGCGATAAGTTATATGTCACTGCCATTGCATTTTATAACATTAAAATATAGACTTACTTGAAGTAGATTATTAACAAGTTTAAGCAATCTACGAGTATTCCGCTGAACAATCTGAAGAAGAGAATATATTGTTGTTTTATGCATGCATGAATTAATTGTTTGATCAAGCGGAGAAAGCATTAACGTTAATGGCGCTAAAAATATTGAAAGAGAAATTAGCTTCTGCCATAAAAATAAATATAACAGCACATATTATAAAATAATCAATCATACTGCGTAATTCATGACTGATATTTTGAAAAAACGTGACTTTTTGACGATTTAAATCGGTTAGCATTTCTACTCGCTTTTTTTCATCTTCTCTTAATGCACCTTGTGTTAAGATTAAACTAACTTGATTTACCACCAACTAAACATATTCATAAAGTATCGTAAGTAAGAAGAATTTAATAAGAATGAGCTATTAAAACATACTTGTAAAAATTCCATATATTCTTTATCAAGTGGACGAGAAGGATTAATACCACAAATTAATACGGCAGATAAGATTTGTCTTCCATGAAATTGAATTTTAACAGGAAATAGTATTGCTTGAGACTCATCATTTAGAACAACTTTTGCATGGCTATCTTCTCTTATTACAAGATCAATTGGCCAAGATTTACATTTTAAAAATAAATGAGTTGTCATATTTCGTCTTAATTCTATATATACATCGTAACTTTCATTGACACTTTTTGTCAGATCAATTGTTTCAAGAGTTTCTAATAATTTTTCGGGCATGCATCTTTTTGATTTCTTGTCATCCACTTTTTGATCAATATCAAAAGTAGTTGCAGCTAGATAAGCAACACGAGGTTTAAAATTTGAGCCTGATTGATTATTATCAATAAGGTAAATTAATGAGAACGGGACGTCTTTATCATTTTCATTTTTATGCAATGTGTCCATTACAATGTGACAGGCATTTTCTAAAGATTCAGCACTTTTCAGGGGATAATAAATACAGTGGCTACCAAATGTTTTGCATCACATGAAAGAAAAAATTTAAATTTAAATTTATTTTTAATGATAAGTTATTTTAAAATAATTTTTTTTTTATTCGATTTA
>CAJVPM010001085.1:0-13326 GCA_910592325.1 Scutellospora calospora
TGATGCAATGCTTGAATTATATTACATAAATAAATCTTAATAGGATCTATAAGCAGAGAACCTGTATAGTAGAAATTCTGAGTTTGGTGTAGTAGTACAGATTTCAATAGTCAAGCTAGTTAACATCTAATCTAGTAAAAAACCTGAATACGAAGAATGGAGATCGATAGATGCGAGTAAGTTTACTATATAATACAGCCTAGTGCCTTGCATTAGTGGCAATACTAACTTAGCTTGGTAGCTAACTAGATTGGGAGGATCTACCTCATAAAACATTCAGCTAAAACTTGGAGGACTATATCTGGTAGATAGCTACAGCAGAAACTGGATTTGTACGAACATTGACAAGAGTTTAATTTAGATAAATTTGTAAAATAAGTATATGACTATGCTAGTAGGAATTATTTCTAAGATTAATCGATTCTCTGCATACTCACAATATGTTAGGCAATATGCATCTTGAGAGAACCTAAGTCATACGGTAAATAGATCTCTGAGTAAGTCAGCTAGCTTAAGCAGTTAAATATAGAGGTAACATTAGTTTAAATAGAGAGAAGAGTTAATGATCAGAGTATTTAAATAGGTAACTCACAGGTGGGTTGCAGATATAGTAGCAAAGTGTAGAACCAACAGATAGTCAATCATCTATATGGTGGACTACTTAAATTAGTCAATAATTAAAGTTATATGTATGGCTTGTTGTATACTCATCATGTAACTGTAAAACCTTAGGAGATTACTACTATGATAACTCCATAATTACAAATTAATAAATCCAATCAGCCAAGAAAGTAGCCTTAACAAACTAAAATAAATATCCTCTCTATACAATTTTAGACTTACTCAGCTACTAAATATTACTCAGGTATGATCTAACTGCAATAATCAAATTTTCTTTCTAAGAGAACAGTTTGTCTAAGCAGAGTTATATTCAATTAATCAACAGAAAGTTACTATATACTATTCTTATCAAGATTACCTAATTCTCTAATTTTCTTCTTTTAGCTTCTTAAGCTAAAGGATTTGTATTCTAACTAACTAATAAAAAAAACCAATAACAAGAAAAATAAAAAGAAAATAACAAAATATAAGAAAAAATACTGTCTATATGAAAAAAAGAAAGTATAAAAAGAAAATAAAAGAAGAAAAAGAAGATAGAAAAAAAGATAATTAAGATAGAACATACTATTATAGCTTATGCTAAAGTATAAAAAATAAAAATTATTTATAATACTAACATATATACTATAAATCTTAAATATAACTTTTTGTTAGCTATCATTCTATTTATGTAAGCAGATTCATATTAGCTTTACGTGTATTAATTAACTTGTAAACAATTAAAAAATAATTTGCTCAAAATAGAAGGTAGTATGAGTATTATCTTTTATTAGAGTGAGCTAGAATCTCTACTTTTTTCAAAATAAAAAAAGCTACAGTCATCATATCAGTTTTGCTAGTTAAAAGATAAAAAAGGTTATTTACAAAAACCAGTTATAAAAGGAAAGAATATTGAAGTATTTGCCCTAGTACAAAATATATTTGTTATTTTTTCTTTCTCTCTACTACTTCTTTTCTTTTCTTTTTTTTTAAAATATTATAACGTAAACTTTTAGCCAAAATAATAGTATTATTATCTACTAGATCTTTCTAGTCCTTATGTAAAGTATACTAGACTATGCAACTTATACTTCTATTTAATAAATACTATTTTGCTAAGTTTCTTAGAATTATAAATTATTTTGTATTTTAAAAAATATTTGCTCTATAATAGTTTAGATAATCAGCAAAGAGAGTTGTCTAATAAATATATTTGAAAATTTGATTAATTTTAAATTAGTTTAAAAATTAAAACAAGTAATTAAATTCAATTATCTCAAAATAAAATATATATTGTTACAGATAGCATAGCCTTTTTAGTATACTATAAGTAATAGTAACATAGCTATCTAATTACTTTAAGAAGTAGTATTCAAAAGAGAAGTTTCTTGAACTAATTATAAAAACAAGTTCTATTATACAAGAGGTAGTTCATTTAGGTTTATTTAATAATAATATATTTATTAATTATAAATATTTAGAGTTAAGTATAAGAGAAGAAGAAAGGGACACAAATTAGCAACTCTTTTCAAAGATCACTTGTACCAAAACTTCTTGCAAATATTTAATTATTACTCAAAATTCTATTAAGTAAACTAATCTTGGGCCACTAAGTAAAGTTGTTCATAGTAAAATTTTACTTTAAAGCGGCCTAGTTTTATCTTCTTTGGACCTTTGCTTGTGGAGATATTAAATAATTCTGGTTTTTTTAGTTTTTTTCAAATTATCTCAAAATTTTATTAAGTAAACTACTTCTAGGCTACTAAGTAAAATTGTCTAGCATAAGATTTTATATTAGAACAGCCTAATTTTATATCTCCCAAACCAAATTTTATAGATATTATATACTTCTAGTTTACTTCTATTTTCTTAAATATCTTAAAATATTACTAACTTAACAACTCTTGCTTATTAAAAGAGTTAGGTTTTCCTAAGTTAGAGCTTCATTTTGATATAAATTTTATCAAAAACGGACCAAAACTTACTGAATTATATCTGAAAACCTGTTTAAAGGCTTTCTAAATTCTTGTAGATCATTTAGAAATTATCGTAGCAATTTCAGAAATTTTACTGGCTTGTCTCAGATTTTTTACTTTTTTCTTAACTCTAAACCAATTCATATTACAAGATTCTGCTCACAAGACCTAGAAATTTTACTGGTCTTTAGGAAATTTCATTATAATTTTAATTAAATCTTTATTTTCTATACCAATTTTAATCCGTTTTATATAGTTTCTTTTACAAATTATTACTCATACTCTACACTATCCTTTTGATTATAAAAAATGCTTACTTTAACATCAACTAAACCTGATTCATATAGTATTGATTATTATTATAATAGATACAAAGAATGTTATGCTCTTGGAATGAACGAAATCAAACCAGAATCTCTCTGTATTTTGTCTGAAAATGTTAAACTGACAATTGTGATTCTGGAGATAAAAAGAAAATGCACTACTTTCTCATTACTAAACAACCAACCTATACTACTTGTTTGTGTAAAAAATTTCATACAAACTTTATATCGCAATTTTACAAAATTAAAGCTATCATACTTAGTACTCCGTCTACATCTTTAATGGATATTTCCCCAACTTTAAAAACAAATAGTTCAATACAATCACAGATGAGCTTCTAGCATCTCCTATTTCTAAACTCCAACTCTCTCAACTTTTTAACCCATTACAACCTTCAACTTTTAATATTAACAAATCTCCTATTACAATCATCACTCATTCTTATCATGCACACATGTGTGTAATTTGCAAAATTAAAAATTTAACCTGTATTGATACCAAAGATAAGAATCATTCTTCAGATTATACCATAGCTATTCTTCTTAAAAACTACTACTTAATTCACCATAGCTGTGTAGCTAAACTTATTACAATTCCAACTAAGCCTTTATCTCAAACACAACCGCTTAACAAGGATCAAAAAATTGTAGCTCTTCTAGCTTCTATTGCAATAACTCTTGCAAAAGAAAAAATTAGACATTTTAAGTCTCTTAAAATTTATTCAAAAGCAGAAGTTGAACAAACTCTAAACTAATAACAAAACAAACAAAAAAATAATAATCAATAAAATAAATAAGAGGATACTCAAAAACAACAACAATATAAACAACAAAATAATCAACAAAAGAAACAACAACAAAAATCAAAGGAAAAAAAAGAAGAGAAACCTCTTTTTGACTTTTTTAAAAATTTTTCTATCATTACAGAAATAGAATCTAACATTTATCTCAATACTCCTCTTGTAAAAAATATCTTTAATTTTGTTAAACTTGATCTTATTAATTTTAGGTCTAGTCAAGTACTCAAAAAAGCTAAAGATGAATAACTGGAACTCAAAGCAAACTTTGAGTACTTGATCAAAACTATGGCTAGTAGACGTCCTAGTTTTTTAACAGAATTAATTCTTCAATTCAATTTTCAAATACATTCAAACACAACAATTCTTTTTGATATTTTATTTACTAATCTTAAGTTAATTTTAACTAAATTTATTACTACTCTTTTTACTAAATTTAATTATGCAAAAGTTCTTTCACTTATTGAATCTATTCCTTCAAGCACCTTACAAAACTGTAATCAAGTTGCACTTAATCTTGCTCGACTTTACCTTTATCTCACTGATAACTTCTAATGAATTGATTATAAACAATTTACAAAAGATATGAATATTAGCCTTCGTAAATTCAAACTCATCTTCTACAAAAATATATACGAAAGCAATACTTACAAAGCACTACTTTTAATAATTAATAATGATAAGCAATTTAATGTTTATGTTTATTTTAATATTTTCATCTTCTAATTCCTAAACACTTTCCAAATCCCTTCACTCAAAGAATGCAAACCACAATTTGATGAGTGGTATGAAAGTTTCTCAAAATTTATAGTTACTAATTTCTTAAAATCAATAAGGAAAAAACTTATAACTATTTGAAATACCAAATTGCACAGCAATTTGCAAAATGTTGTAAGAAACTTTTACCATCTAACTATAATGTTAGAGAAATTCTTTCTCTATAGGATAGAATTCGCAAAACTAGGAAGCTTGCACTATTCTATATTCACAAATATGATCATACACCTAAAAATCCATACAAATTACTTACTCCTGAAATCGAGCACAAATTCAAAAACATTAACAAACACTATTTTAAAGAATCTTTTAAACATTTTGCTCCTACAAAATGGATAAATGTTACTTTGAATCTATCATTATTCAACAAAAATCAATCTAATGCAGCTTTATTTCAACAATCTACTCCACTTAGTCTATTCCATATTTTTGTTTATGAGCATGATGAAAAACTTTCTAAGGCTAACTGAGTAGACCCTAACACTAAAAAAGAAAGTTTTTTCTTTTACAAAATCTTTAAAACATTTTTAGCAGCTGCTGCAAAAAATGATAAAATAGATAATCTTTCCTTGGATGAAGCAAAAGAAAAACTCATACATCAACTTATTAATACTCACTTCTTAGCAAGAGTAATTACATATTATACAATTAAACAATCCTCTACTATTACTATTACTGAAATCCTTAACTAATACAAAACTACATTCTATCCTGAGGCTGAAAAATATCTTAATGATAAATTCAGTATCAAATTTACCAACTTGATTCAACTTGAAGAATCTCTCCTTTTCAACATACAATCTAATGAATAGCCTGAGGTTGAAATGAAAATTTATGATCTCTTTGCTAATCCAGAAGTCCTTAATAAACCTTCAAATAAGATCTCTGACACACTAACAACTATACCAGAAAATGAAACATACCCTTTTCAATAAATTTTTCTGTAGAATATATAAATGCAGCTACTGCCTTTGAAATAATGATATTCTCTACTGACTATAGACTATTTTCAAAGAAGAATGATGGGAGTAAGTAGGTAGTTAAGCCTACTTCTGCAGAGAACCAAGTATATGTTAGCTAGACTTAACGTATAGAGCAGGCTTTAGCAAACTTTACAACCGTAAGAACTGGGTATATGGCAAGCATTTCTACAGAAGACTTCTATTTAACTTCAGTAACCACCTCTTCATTAAATACTGAAGTTACTTGCTATAATCAATTCTTACATAAATATAATTATCCTACTCTTAACTCAAACCAAACCCTTAGATCATTTATTCAATATTTAACTAAACTTAATCATAAACTTCTTTTTAAAATTTTATACAATCCTATAATTAAGGAAACTCATATTTATATCAATATACTCGATCCCTTATTATCACATCATATCATACTTCATCCTACTAACTATTTTAAATTCTTTAATTTACTAATTAGATCACAAATTTCGAACAATTCTCTACTACTTAATATTACAATACATAATATAAAAGGATACAATCAACTATTAAAAAGAAAATTATAGGAAGAGTATTGCCTTACTCATAATCTATATATCATAAGCTTTACTGAAACCAAAATATTAGTTCAACATACCTCACTTCATTTCTTTAATACAAAAGACTTTTCTTACTTCTAGGCTAACTCTGAGATCTCTGCAGAGGGAACTTGTATTATGGTTAATAACTCAATCAGACCGCATATACATAATATTCAAACACATTTGGAAGGAGCTATTGCTATTAACTTTTTTTTCAAAAGCAACTTCAAATTCTGAATTATATCAGTCTATTTATCTAGTACAAATCCACTAACTAGAAAAGCAACACAAAACAAAGTTATCTATTAGATTCAGAATACTTTATCTACTAACTTACTTCCTATTATTCTAGAAGATTTTAACTCAAACACAGAATACTAAGCTTCTTACTCAGCTAAAACCAAACTACTCTCTTATTTACAAAGCCAAAATATGTATGATTTGGCTGACTATACTTCAACAAATCAATATACTTGGCAAAGTAGTCACTTTAGTAGCCGTATAGATTATATATAGACATATTATTCTACTATACATATTTTTTAAACTTTATACTCACAGATTCTGATACTATCTCTAATAGTGATCACTAAATCCTTACTTTCTTATGGTCTTTTTCTTTCGCTTTTCAAAATAGGATTAGATATAAAAATAATATTCGATGTAGAATATTTGACTATAAGTCTATGAACTCTGAATTATGAGAAGAATTTATAAATTCATTCTCATATAATCTAAACCAAAACAAAATATCAACAAACTTAATTCATAAAGAATCACTCGAA
Source organism: Scutellospora calospora (assembly GCA_910592325.1). Classification (NCBI taxonomy): domain Eukaryota; kingdom Fungi; phylum Glomeromycota; class Glomeromycetes; order Diversisporales; family Gigasporaceae; genus Scutellospora; species Scutellospora calospora. The sequence continues at coordinate 6,802 of CAJVPM010001085.1, forward strand.
AAAAGTTAGTACAAATTACAAATGAGTATCTCTAAAGCTGCTCTCTCAAAAATTCTTAATAAAAGATTTAAAGCTTCTAACTTTCAACACCAACACATATCTAAAGCTACTGACTTGTACCATGATCTTAAAGCTTTAGGAAGTATAATTCAAATTATTAAGAAAGTTATTAATGATAACTTACCCACACCAAGTCACATACTTACAACAATTCAACAACTTAACACCAAACATAAATTTAAAATTCTAGCACCTCCTTTATCTTTGCAATACCTGCCTGATTGGGTTATTACTACTAAACAGTATTGGAAGACTCTTTACCATACTCACAATTTAGAAAACAATAAAGCAACTCATGAGCAGATTCAGGAAGCTCTGAATAAACATTGTAACAATATTCAAAAAAATCCAACAAAAATAATAAATAGCATATTAAACAGACACAAAGATCTAGTTAGATTTGATAATATTAAAACTAATAATGATCTTATTACAGAACCTGAATCTATTAAGCAAATAATCCAAAATCATTTCTTTAACTAGACAGCTCCTTGACCAGTTAACTCTCATATTTTTAACTCTAATTGAATTACTGAGTATACTCCAAAACCTGATATTCAAACAAACTAGTATTCAGATATTCTTCAACCAATACAAATTGATGAAGTCCAACAAACAATTAACAAACTTCCAAATAGCAAGGCATGTGGACCATCAGGAATTAGTTATGAAATGTTCAAACATTCAGGTATACTATTTTTACAATATATTACTAAACTTTTAAATGAATGTTTAACACGGTAACAAATTCCTAAACAGTAGAAAGATGGCTGTATCTTTTCAATATCCAAAAAACTATCATTTGATGGTAATCTCTCAAACACTAGGCTAATTAGCCTAATTGAACATATCAAAAAACTTTACACCAAAATATTAACTAATCGACTTAATAATACCTTAACTAAAAATAATATATTATCTCCTTTTAATTATTTCGTATTACTAGGTAATAGTACTAATATACCTATTAATATTTTTAATAATATTATAGAAGAAGCAACATGCAATAAAAAAGAACTCTGGCTCTTATCTTAGGATATAAGCAAGGCATACGACTCAGTTAACTTTGATCTTTTTAAACTAGCTCTCCAAAGAATTCAATTCTCTACACCTCTTATTAATATCTTACTCAACCTTCTCCTTGACCGAACAAACAAAGTTATTACAAACTTTGAGTTAACAAATTCATATCAGGTCCAAAATAGTATTAATCAAGGAGAAACAATAACTCCACTTTTTTGGCGAATTTACTATAATCCCCTCATATATAAGATCTCCAAAAAAATAAAAGGTTACTAACTATCAACAACATGGTCTGAAAATATATGACAAACTAAACCAAACAAAACACAGGCTAATATATCAGTTCTAGCTTATATGGATAATATACTTTGGATTGTAAAGTCAAATCACAACTTAATGAAATAATTAATATAGCTACATCTTTCTTCGAGATGGCAAGCATCCAAGTCAATCCAAACAAATCTATTCTAGTCTCTAATACTGTAGATCTTCATAGTATTAAATTTATTAACTCTACTATTACACTTATCTCTGCAAAAACACTATTTAAATTCCTTGGTTATTAGTTCATATTAGATAACAATCAAAAAGCTTAAATTAATTTAATATCTAAAGAGGCTTTCTCTTTTGCTGATATTTTACATACAAAAAACATTACTGATAAACAAGCTAGTTATATTATCAACAAAGTAATTATTCCAACTTTAGAATACAGAATACAAAATATTGTTATTCTTTTATCAATATGCCAAAACATTCTCTCAAAATATCTTACTGTAGCCAAACACAAAGCAAACTATTCTAAAATATTCCCAAATAGTACCATATTTAACCATAATATTTATGGTATTAAAAATATTTGGGATATCCAATTACAACATCATATAACTAACTTTTTATCATAGCTTAATAACTCTGATTTATTAGGAACATCTACTCAAATCTGAGTTCAACAATTGCAAAACATTTTATAGTCTACTACAAATATTCTCTAATATCCAAACCCCATAATCGAAGGACCAAACAAACATACAATAACTTACAAAATTATCAAACTCTTCAATATGCTTAATATAGTTATTGTGGCTAATAATAACTATCAGTAGCCTAAAACATATTATCATAATGCATACCTACTAAAACTAATACTTAACAAATACCCTCTTTATATAATATTTAAACAACAGCTCTGCAGAAAAAATCTTATGTATTTAGACCAATTTACAACCTCTGAAAACAATATCCTCCTAAAATAGCAACACATTTCACTTCAATTACAATATCTCTCTAAAGGAAAACAGCCTTTGTGGTTTTCTTTTTTAGAAGAAACAATTACTACAAGTTCACATACTAGAGAGATTATAGATTCAATATCTCTAAACTCTCTTAACCCTTTCCTTCTAAGTATAGGTTATTTTAAAATCAAAAAACTATAGATACTTTCAACTACAAATAATCAAATTATTCTAGGAAAGGCTCGTAAATTCTTTCTAAACAATAATACTATATCAATAACTTATTAGATTACAGACTATAACTCAAATCATACAGCCTACTATCCAAACCTTTCTATCAACTACCTACTATGCTCAGGTTGTAGTCTAAACTCTAACCATGTTACAAACTTATGTACTATTGATATATCAGCTATACATAGTACTAAAGTTTAAACTAGACCTCTTACAAATAATCTTTTAAACAAATTAAAACTTAATGCTAATTTAACAGATTTAATTTACAATCTAGCAATTAGACATCTACTAACCATTCCACCACTCCCAAATATTAACTTAGAAAATAATTATGTATTTGAAATATTCAGATCTAATGAAATTTTAGAAACTCTGCAAAATATAGCTAAACAAAATATAGATCAACAAGAGCTTATATTTTACACTGATGGTTCAGTACAAAATATATATACAGAGTGCCATATGTGTTTCTAGATGATAACATCAGAGATAAAAAAAAAAAATATATATATATATACACAGACTAATGCTTTATGAGAATCAGCTGAGTTCAAATTTATAACAATCAAGTAATCAAAACTTTCACTATACAAATTAAAACATAGCTATCATCCTACAAAGCAGAGCTTATTGCAATACTTTCTGCTATAAGTACCTCTTCAAAAAATTGCAAAGTACAAATCTTTACTAACTCACAATCAGTAATCTCTAAATTCAACAAAATCTAACAACAAACAACCAACTATAATACCAAAACAAAATATAATTACTAGCCAATTTAGGAAACTTTACTCAACTTTATTAAATCACAAAAAATTAATATTGTTTTTCATAAAGTTCAGGCATATAGTAATAATGAATTCAACAATACAGCAGACTTTCTAGCATCATACTACTTACTTTTAGGATTTCTTAAATTCAATATATAAACTATTTTAATAATTCTTACATTCTCAATGGAAGAATTTTTCTGTTGAACAACTAATACATAAATTTATTAAAAATATTTGTAATGCTTTCTCAATAGCACTATAGTCTTCACAATTTAGAGCACAACTATAGAAACAATTCTTGAACCAAGTTAACTGGAATATAATTTGAGCAGTAATTAATAATAATCTCTCACAATTATCCAACTACACTAACTACAAACTAAGTAAGACCAAAACTTTTTAAGTTAAAAATCTTCTCAGTAACCTTCTAACTATACAAATACTATCCTAATATTATTAAATCAAAACAATGTATTCATTGTGATCAATCAGATGATAGTATACACTGGTTATTTTGCCCTAACTCACAATTAATTTTCAACATAATTAAATCAAATATATAATCCAACTTCACAACAAACAATCTTAATATTTCACTTTCACAACTTCTTAATTTTCAAAACTCACTTATTAACTATCATTCTTTATAATTACCTCAATTATTTTCTAATAATATTTTAATTCACCAAACTATTACAGATCTTATACCAAATAATCTTACTCAGTTACTAAATCTATATGCTGACTCTCACAAATATGCTTGTCAGCTTATTATATTATTATTTATAAAAATATCAGAATCAATATATGAGCAACTATGGAAGCCCTATTGTATCAAACTCTCTGAATAAAAACAAATAAACAACATTAATTTCCACAAACAAAATATACGAGCTAATATTATACAACTAAGTTTACTTTTAATATATAATTACTTAAACTCAATGAAATTACTTGTATATGTGGCTATCCTGAAAAATAATACAGAAATTCTTTATGCCCATCAGAAGGACTAGCTTACCACAAACTATAAATTTGGTTTGTTGTATGGATTAAATATAGTATTCCAACTAATAATATTATCAATATTTAAATCTAGATGAGTTATGACCACTCTAGTAGATTTAGATTGCAGATAAAATAGTCTGAGTTTCAAATCTTATTATATAGTTTAAGATTATATCTTGTGTCATATAGTATATAAAAATTTCTTTATAAATTTTAATTAAATTATTAATAAAGATAGAAACATGGCCTCATCTTGGTTTGCTTAAAAAAAAAATAAAAATAAAAAATAAAAATAATGAAAATAATAATAATAAAATCTAATATATAAATAAATATAAAAGTTATATGTAAATATTTTTAATAAGCTTAATAAACTTTATATCAAAAATAAAACTATATTTTATAACTAAAACAAATAAAATATATGCATATTTTAAATATGCAAAATGAAACAAAAAATATTTATTCTGCTTTATTAATAATATATAAATAAATTAAAAGTTATATATAAACATTTTTAATAAGCTTTTAACAAACTTTATAGTAAAGACTAAAATTATATTTTATTTAACTTTATAATAAAAACTAGAACTATATTTTATAACTTTATAATAATAATTATAATAAAGACTAGAACTGTATTTTTTTTATAAACAAAAAAAAAACAAAATATATGCATATTTCAAAAATAATCTATATACAAAAAATGAAAAAAAATGTTTACTTCTTTTTATTATTAATATCTACATTGTATATCCTTAGAGAACTAACAAAAAGTGACTTATATAACTTCTATTCTTACTGCTATAACAACTTTTTAAATATTTTTTCTTTTTTACTACCTTTTAATATTATTATATAGAGTGATACTTACACTAACTTCCACTAGTTGAAAACAAAAATATTAACAAAATATCTTTAATTAATTAGTTAGAGTAATAGCAAGCTGATATTTTGTTAAATATAAATAGATTAATAGAAAAATAAAAAAGAATAATATGCTAATGATCTGAGAGAAATAAGTTAAATATCAGAAAGTATAAGCTTTCTCAAGTAATAAACAATAAAATATTGACTTGATGATATTTTAAAGATTATAATAGAAATTTAAATAATATTTTAATATATAGTAAAAATAAATAATAATTAATTATTCTGTTTTATATCATAAGCTAATATTTGTTTACTACTTAGAAAAATATTTTAACAAATAGTAATAATCTAAAAATATTATTTAAATAATAATTTGCTAATATTCAAGTAACCTTTATTGTCTTAGAATAATATTTTAGTAATATATAGCTAATAGTTTAATAATTTAATTAAGGGTCTGGTGATCTTAGTGTAGTAGTTAGGTTGCCAGACTGCCATGCAAGAGGTTTGGGGTTCAAATCCCACTGTCGACAAAATTTGAATAATTACTTAGACCTTTATACCCAACTTATGGTAAACTCTGTCCATTTCTGAGGTTGTAACCCTGTAAGTTAAGTTGTACTAAGTCAATTGGACATTGGTAGTATGGCAGCAGTTAATCACAGGATGATATGTGCACACAAATAAATCTTAATAGAAAAATATTAGTGTGGCAGTAATTAATCACAGGATGATATACGTACACTAATCTACAGGTAGGAAACCTGCATGATAGAAATCCTGAGTTAGGTGAAGTAGTACAGATTTTAACAGTCATACCAGTTTATATCTGATCCAGTGAAAGAAATTTGTAGCTGAAAAATATGACCGAGCAGGTATGAGTAAGTCTATCATATAAGGTCGTATGGCAACACCAACCTGGCTTAGCAGCTAACTGGATTGGGAGAATCTATCTCGTGAAATATCTGAAAATATAGAGGACTGATTCAATGGAAGGTCACAGTAGAAACCAGGTTTGTACGAATATCAAATAAAGGTATATGCAAGCTAGATTGGAATATAGCGTAGCATAGTTAGGTACTATAGCACCCCATCGGTTAGAGAGTTAGTGAAGGGACACTTTGTGATAGAGTCTAGGCTTCAAACCATAAAGTTTGTAGACTAATATTAGCTTGGGTGTCTTCTAAGAGAAGTAGCATAGGGTTAGGTGAATTTGGTAAAATAAGGATAGAATACAGATAAGTGTCATAGGGCCAGAGAGTTTAAATAGGTAATCTTCAAATAGATTTCAGGTATAGCAGCTAGTGTAGAACCTT
>CAJVPM010001086.1:0-13323 GCA_910592325.1 Scutellospora calospora
CTAAAATTCTTTCAAAATAATACAGAAATCAAATGGGCTTTAATGTTTAAAATACTAAACTCCCTTGAACACAACTCGCAAATATATACATTCCGTATTAAAATTCTAACAAATAATTTACCTACAATGCAAAATCTAAATATTCGCTATCTCTATCTATACACAACTCCTAATTATATACAATGCCTAACTATTGAAGATACAATACATATTCTCCTCTATTCTAAAAACTCTTCAAATATTCAACAATCACTACTTAATACAATTAATAATACTCTAACATCACTTAAAATCTCAACTATCTCTGCTCATACACTCCTTAATATCCTCTTACACTTTACATTAACTTTTCAAATCCTTAATACCACTATATACTATCATCTATAATTAGCACTTTCCCACTTACAATATATACTAATATTAAAAATATTATTCAAAAACAAATAGATCTTCTCCTCACAAATCTTTCTAACAACTTACTTACTTAGTTCTATAATGATATTTGGAATCAACAAAACTACTACTAACACCAATAGAAACTTGCTCAAAATATTACGAAAAAAACCAAACATACAAAAATTACTTATCCAATACTACCTAATAGACTAAACTCTAATACAACTTCTATTCCAATAACAAACTACCAATCTGAAATTGAAAAATGGTTTCTTCAAGGCTTCTCACTAACAACTTGTACTTTATAATGTCAGGACTAACATCTCAGGTTCTTCCCAATCTATTCTAGCTAAAAACTAATTTGAAATAATTAAATATAGTATAAATTAGGAAATAGAGGGTGTAATATCATATTGGGTGCCTTAAAAATATATAACACAAATATAGCTAGAAATTTTTAAAATTTTAAACATATGTTCTAATCTTATAAATAAAGTTTCTACTATGGCATTATAAAAAAAAAAAAAAAAAAAAAAAATTTTTATCTATTTTCTTTATTATTATTCTGTTAATTTCTTTTATTATTTGTTTTATTTTATTTATTCTTCCTTCCTGTAAATAGTTATTAATTATATTTTTGTCTTGCTTATATCTTTGTTTACATTTAAGAACCATAGTAATAACTAATATAAACATTAGAGCGAATATTCGAGCTAATTGTTTAAGCCATAACACTAAAAGATTTACAAATTTATAAAATTATAAGCATTAAAGTGAGCAGTGTGACTTTGTACTATATGAAGCATAACTATAACTGCTCACTAATGAGAAGGATAAGCTTAGCATTAAGAAAACAGAATAGTATTAGTATAGTCTTCTCCAAAGAATGAATTTGTATAAATATAGATCCTTTTCACTCTTCTGAAAGGACCAGTTATTGATTAACTAAAAATAAATAAACTACTATTTACTCTAAATCAAATATTTTTTAACTTACCTAATTGTTAAATTCTCTAACTTCACTATAATTAATAATCGATTCCTCATCAAGTTTGTTAAATTATTAAATAAAGAATATGCTAGGTCTATTAATTAACATAAAAGAAGTAAGTATTAAAGCCGAATAGACCTTTCACTTAGTAACTAAGAGCCGTATTCTTAACAAGTTTTATAGAAAGTAATATAATGTGTAATAATATTATTTAGATTACTATATGATTAGATATCATGAGTAACAATATACTGTAGTATTGTTATTAGAATTAATTATTTAGATTAGTATAGAATATTATGATTATTTATTATTTGTATAGTGATTAACATTTAGATCACTTTTAAGTAATTAGTTTATTATTATACAATTAAGAATAACATCACCCTTTAGTATTAGTTATTAAATTATTCTGATTATCCCTTAAATTATCAATTCGACCTTTATATAATATATAACCTATATATATATAGTTTATAGAATCTATCATTATTATTTCCCTATTTATTAGTAATTAAACATTATAACTTATACCATATTAACTATTAGAGCTAAACTAGATCTTGATAATTACTTTCTCAATTTATAATAGTAACAATAGATTAGAGATCAATTTTTAAATAGTAGAAAATAGTTTAATAAATTAAATGAGTTCTTTATTGTAATAAAAAAAAGATACAAGAAAAAACAAAACATTCTTCTCATAGATCATTTTGACTATTTTCAAAGCTAAAGAAAAATCTAAATTTTTTCAAAAAGTTCATTAAGAAACAGCTTAAGAGACTCTAAGAAAAAAGAAAGAAGGCTCCAAAATACAGATACTTTATTAGAAGGAACAAGAAAAATACCAGAAACATGAAGAGCTATAGAAGGTTTTTTCATCAAAAGTTACTATGAAAAACTTTTTTTAAAAAATTTAGAGATTTGGTCTTACTCTGAATTACAGATCTATTTACATAATACAAACATGTAGAAAAACAAGAAAACAAACAAACCTGTTAGCAATTACTAATAAGACGTACTATGTAATAACTAATCAAAAAGCAGCAAGCAAGTCTGAAACCAGAAAATTCATAAGTAAAAAGGAAAAGTCACAGAGAATTTAGAAAAAAGCATAAGGTCTTAAAATCAAGCATAGTATGAAGATAATAGAAAATCAGATAGTAGCAGAATAGAGATATGAAATATAGAGAGTTCTAAATTCTTTATTAAGAAGATCACTAAAGAGTATAGTTAAAAAATTATTCAAGAAGGTAGCACATCAGTACTAGAACTAGCAGATCACTTTGATGGAATAGTTGCAAAAACAATAAATGTTGATAAAGAAATAATTACCTTGGCAAGACAATAGCATGTTGCACTAGAAAGAGCTGCTTTTACAGAAGGAGTAGATAAAGTTAAAGAAGCTTTAAAGAGAGAACAAAAGTTAGCAATTATCTAACAAGATAATACGAATGAAATAGTAGAAGAGATAGAAATGAGAATTGAGGAAGAACATATAACAGAAACAAAGAGCATTAAAGAGGTTAAATCAGCTGAGTCTACAAGTCAAAATATACAGCATTGTGAAATAGTAGTTAACACTACTAAAGAGAAGAAAAGAAGTAAAGCATTAGAAGTTATGGAAGATATTCAACTCATAGAAAATAGTATAGAAATCTACCTTTGCACGAATGAGATAGAAAATAGATTAGATTAACTAGTAGAGATAGGAAAATCAAGATATAGTAGTATATCCTTAGATTGTAGTATATGGGCACCTAAGCCAGAAGCATGCAAAGAAAAAGGAGAAGTTAAAGCAAAGATAGCAGCAGTTAAAATCATAGAAGAAAATGCTGAACAAAGAGAAAAATCAATTAGATAGTTACTAAGAGGAAATAAGCATATTAAATCAATTCAGAAAAAATTTGTTAATGGGAACCAATGGTGCATTATATATTTCAACTGCAAAAGAGGGTATGAAGAGGCCAAAGCAAGATTAGAAAAAAAGAAAGACAAATTTGATCAACTAAATTTAATACTAGAAGAAAAGACTAAAAAAGAGAATCCAAAGAAAAGAAAATTATCATAAAACAAAAAGAAAATCAAAGAAACTAGAGAGACTCAAGCAAAGCAAGAGCTTAAAGAAATACAAAAGAAGAAAGCAGCACTGTCTGACCAAATTAAGAAAGGTGAGTGCTCAACAAGCAATTCAATTAGGAAAAAAAAAAGAAGTACTTCCAGAATGTACAGAAGAAAAAGAACTATTGCTAATTAAAAATAAAGGAAAAAAAAGAATGTACGAGCCAGAAATCTCTCTAAATAAAAAAGAAGATCTCTTTAAGAACAATGATTTAGATAAAAGACAGAAACTTCATTTAGGAATCGAAAAAACTATTACTGTATGGGACATACCTCATCATATATCAAGGTTACAAGTCTTTTTTGCAAGTATCTGAGTTGTATAAAGAATATTGAAATAATCAGAGAAAACTCTGGTAAAACAAGAGCAAAGGTAACTTTTGAAGAAAAAAGCAGTTTTGTGTAAGGAATAGAAACTTGGGTAATCCCTCTTACAAACGAACTTCTAATATGAATAATACCAGAAGCAAACAGAAAGGAAATACTAGAAAACAGAAAATAGCACATAGTAAAACTGTATAATATTCTACAAAATATGAATGAAGTACTACTGTTCAGACAACTTAAACATACTGGTACAAGAGCAGTTCATGTTTTCAAAAACTCAAATAGAAACAACAAAAGCTTTGCTTTAGTATCATTTAGAAACCAATGAGAAAAAGCTCAAGCACAAAAATACAGTATCAAATACTATGACATAAGGCTTTTCTGGGAGACCTATAGTATAAAATCAGATGAAGCACTCCATAATGAAGAAAGATACAAACAAGAATCCTATACAAGTAATCTAAGTACAAGAAGCTTTAAGAAACGAGAACTAATCTCTAACAGGCTAGTTGCTTCTTACAGAAGTGAAGAAGAAAGTACGAAGAGAAAAGACAGACTTGAAAACAGAGTATATGCAAAGTTAGAAAAGCATAGCAACCTTAACATAAAAGAGGAAAAGAAAAGAATACAAAAAGAAAACAGTTATGAAGAATCCTTATCATATATGGCATAGTATATTCAAGCTTTTAAGAAAAAACTAAGAAGTTTCGAAAACAGTTAGAGACCAAAAGCCTCAAATCACTTCTAAAAGGTACGAAAGTTGAACTAATAAAAGCTCTAGTCGATCAAGAAGAAAAACTTGAAAGACAAAGTAAAGCAGAAACAATACCAAACCAATTCAAAGAAAGGTACAAAAGAAGTACAAAGAGTAGAGAAGAAGAAAGAGAATTAAAAGACAACTCTATTAGAAGAAATAAAGAAAAAGAATTTATAAAAATACAAGCACATAATATTAATAGAATTAAAAGAGACAATATAAAAGTAGAACTTCTAGCAGAACATGGTAAAGCAGAAGGATACAACATGATTAGAATAGTAGAAACTAATATAGGAGAACAGAAAGGTAAATGGATAAATATAAAGGAATACAGGTTTACAAGCTTTTGAATAGAAAAAGAAAAATGAAAACACAAAGAGTCAGAAGTTAGACTCTTAGTCGATCAGAATTGGTTAAGAAACATGGGAGTTTGTAAAAAGTTTAACCCATATTTGATTAAGGCAGAATTTTTTTTTAGAAAAGTAGTTTTTTAGGTTTGGATAGTATATCTCCCTTCTAAAAATGAAGAAGTTATAAAAAGAACACACAAGATTTTAATGGAAGAAATTATCAAGAATAGAAAGAACACATAGTATATAATTCTAGAAGATTTTAATACAGTACTAAATGAAAGATTAGACACAAGTAGTAGAGGAAAAAGAAGTACAGATACAGGTATAAGAATTACAAAATAGTTAAAAAATACTGATTATATAGAAACTTTCTATTTCTGTAACCCAAAGCTAATCAAGTACTCATAGTCAAATAGTAATATATCAACTAAAATAGATTATATTTGGACAATACAAGATATGAGAAATCATATTTTAGATAGTAATATAGAGCAAATGGAGACAATAACAGATAGTGATCATGGATTAGTTTGGATACAGCTTGATAGGCAGGTATTTTTGAGAAAAACAAACAACGTAACAAAAAAAGACAGAAAAAAACAAGAAGATTATACTAATACCACAAAGCAACAGAAGAAAACTGGAATAATTATAGTTAAGAAATAGAAAAAATCTTAAAAATGCAGAAAAAAGAAAAAAAAGAAATAGAGATATAGCAGAGCCAAAGCCTGAAATAGATATCAATGAAGAATAGTATTAATAGCTAAAGCAATACAAGTGGCAGCAAGTAAGCATATTCTTTTAACTATAATGCAAAATTCTAAAAGTTAAATTAGAAAAGAAACAATAAAATCGATAACATATAGTAGAGCTAAGGTATTAGGAAGAATATACAGAAAAGGATCTAAAAACATAGAGCAAGGAATTGATACTCTCGAGAGAGTAATATTAAATGCAAGAATAGAACACCTCAATACAGAATACAATATCAATATTCCGCCTATACCAGAATATTAAAATGAGGAATACTGCAACAGAATTAAAAAATAGTAGAACATACTAAAAAAAAGAGCATAAAAAGAATTGCAAGCTATAAATGAAAAAGAAATCAAAGAGAGAATAGAAGAAAGATTTGCACTAATGCCTAATAGCTAAAAGCAGATGCTAAACAAGCTACTTGAATGTCCTCACAACAAGATTACTGTAGATAGAGTTTTAGTTTAGAGCAAAAGTAAATTTGAGCACAGAGAGCTAGTTACAGAAAGTAGTGAAGTTAAAAAAGAGGTAGAAAGGTATTTCAAAGAACAATTCAGAAAGAGAAACCACCAATTTGAGCAAATAGACTAAGAATGGATGAGCATTTATAAGGAGCAAGAAGGAATCAAGGAAAGTTAGTACACAGAAGTTATGTATAAAATAACAGAAGAAGAATGGTTAGAGGTCACAAATTCATTAAAAAGAGATACAGCACCTGGGATTTCAGGATCGGCTACAGACTTATAAAGAAAGTAAGTATTAAAACAAGAGAACATTTTGTAAAATTCACAAACCAAATAGTATATAAAGAAAAGTTTCCAAAAAAATGAAAGCTAGAACAAATATATCTAATTTCCAAAAGTACAGACTAAGAATTTAACCTTGCTAGTACTAGACCAATTATGTTGCTCAAGATGTTAAGAAAACTTGTAGTCAGAATAGTTCAAAAAAGACTAAGTAAAGTTTTTATTGAGAAGCAGATATTAAAAAAGGCAAACTTCACAGGACTGTCTAATGAAAGTACTATGGTACCAATATATGTCCTAAACAATGTTATTGAAGATGCAATTTAGAAGGAAAAAGAGTTATAAATAGCATTTCAAAATATGCAAAAAGCTTTCGATTCAGTAAGCATTTATGCTCTAGAGCTATTGATAAGAAGAATAAGGTTCCCAAAAAATTTAATTACTTTTATTAAGCAATTATACCAAAACTATGAAATAAGAGTGATAACGGATGAAGGCCTAACAGACTTCTTTGTAGCTGGCGATGGAATTGACCAAGAAGAAGTGATCTCTCTACTAATGTAGAAAATATTTTATAATCCATTACTAGTAAGAATACAACAATTAGGAATTAGATACTAAATAGAGCTTCAGTGATTGACAGAAATCGAAAAGCGAACCTATAAAACAGAAAAAATAATGATTTCAGTACTAGCAAATGCAGACGATACTATATAGGTAGCAGAATCTCAGCTCGCATTACAAGAAATCATTCAAGTATCAAATAGCTTTTTTATATTAAATGATATTGAGATTAATAGAGCAAAATCTGAAGCAATAGCTTGAAGACCTCACAAGCAAGGAAAAAAAGAAGAATTTATAGAAATTGGAACACCATTGAGTTTAATTAAAGTTAAAGAACTAGAAGAAAGCAAAAGGTTTTTAAGTATTTAAATTAGCTTAAAGAAGCAAGAGAGAACTAGTATACTATGATGCAAAAAAGAAGTAGGCAAGTTAACATATGTACTAAAATATAAAAAGCTCTCAGCAAGTCAGATAGTATATATAAACAATATAGTACTACTTCCAAAACTTGAATACCTACTAGCAAATGTCTGTTTTAAGAAAAAATCTTATGATATGATATACCAGCCTATGCTTAGACTTATCAAGTAAAAACTGAAGCTTCTGTCTACATGTGCAAATGCAATTTTCTAACATAAAGAAATCTTTGGAGTAGTTAGCCTATGTTAAAAACATATAGAGTATCACATATCTGAGCTTTTTGTAAGAATAAATACTAATAGTATCATAGGTACAACTACACTAATAAGGTTAAAGCAGTTCTAATTAGATATGAATATGTCTGAGTGTATTCTTGCTGCAGAAAACATGAACTAGAAAAAGACTAAGCATAGGAATTTAGAGGCCAAAATAATACAGCATGCAAAAAAACTTGGTCTTAGCATTGCAAAAAATGAGTTCACAGCAAGTTGAGACTTTTTAAACTTACAAGAAGATAAAAAGTATCTTATTAGCAATATACTCAACAGGTATAACTTAAAATAGACATAAGAAGATATAAGCAAGCTAAACTTACGGCATATGAATCAGCTTTTAGATAATAAACAAGAGAAAATAATTATGTGAAGACAGCTTAAAATAAGAGAAGGAAGAAAATACACTGGAAGAAAGGCTAAATAGTTTGAGGTAATAGAAAAAGAAATACTAGTAGACGAGAAGACAAGAAATGTAACTGAAGAATACAGGAAAAAAAGAGGTTTCTAGATACAAGAAATCGAATCGAAAATTTCACAGGACAAAAGAAAAAAAGAATGAGTTTTTATAAAAGGTAAAGAGAATAAAGAAAGTGAAATTAGTTGTATTATCAGAAAAGAAAAGAAGCTTGCAGAAGTAGAAATCTGAGAAAAGAATTACAGAAATGCACAAGAGGTACTTGATTAACAAGTAGTACCTATTTAGCAAGAAATCTACAAGGAAAGTTTCAAATTAAAGAAAAGTAACTAAAAACAAAGAGCAGCACTAAAAGAAGTTCATAACATCTCAAGCTTTATCTGAAAAAAAGATAATATGCCATATGTAGTATTCAATAAAAAGTACTTAGAAAAAATAGAAAAAGAAAACTGAAGAAGCAAAGTAGAATAGTTTAAAGAGTTCAAGAATCTAAAGCATATCGAGATCGAAGGAAGCTAGGAAGTAGAGCTAATTAACTAAGTTATTCAGAATACGAAAGATAGGAAAGAATTCAAAAAAAGATTAGAAGCAAATAAAGAAAAGGAGGAAATAGTATTTTACACAGATAGCTCACTCATTAGAGAAAATAATTGGAATGGAATAAGAATAGGATATAGTGTAGTTCAATTAGATAGCGCAAATAATATAGTTTTTAGATACAAAGAAAGAATAGAAAATTGGTTCTCATTTACTCATGCAGAGCTGGTAGCTTGTCTAGTAGTAGTGTTATTAGTTCCTAATAGTTGCAGAGTAGAAATAAGAACAGATAGCATATGTGCAATTCTTGCAATCGAAAATTGTCTCAAAAATGAGAAGTCATGTGAGTAGTTAAAAACCAAGAACAACAACATATTGCGTACAATCAAGAAGACCTGCAAAAGTAAATCAGTACAATTAGTATTTACTAAAGTCAAAAGTTATTCAGATAATACATATAATGATATAGCAGACATGCTTGCAAAAGAAGGGATATATGAAGCACAGAGTATAGAACTAAATAACATAAGTAATATGAGTGTAAAGTATATCCCAAATAAAAAGGCCTAAGTCTTGAGACTCCATTGAGAGCCTTCATCAAAAAGGTAGTTTAAACAACATACAAAGCAGAGTAGATATGGTTAAGAAAGAGAAATGACGAGGAACACCAAGTAGGGATCCAAAAAAAAACTAAAAGGCATTTAAAGGTATCCTTGAGAGCTGCTGTATACAATATAAAAACTCAGAAGTAAACCACCTATAACTGTTCAAAATCAAATGCATCAAAAATCTCCTTCTAACAGTTAAAGCCTTAAACTGTAGAAAACCACAATTATACAAAAATAGCTTATGCAAAAGGTGTACTAAGGAAAAGAAAATGATCGAACACATTATCTCATATAAAAAAATGTATCTAGCATACAAAAAAATTAAAAAAGAAACATAGAAACAGCTCAATGAAGACAAAAAAAAGGAAGAAGATTGGGATTTAACAAGTATATAACAAGCTATCTATTGTGAGTAGGAAGAAAAGTATCAGAAAATGAAAGAATGGATAAGAAGTATCCTTAGTAAAGAAGATACGAAAAAAATCAAAAATATCATCAGCTCTGAAAGAATAATGATTAAATTTTAGAGTCTCTTCTAGCATATTTGAATAGAACTTGTATATAAAGAGATATGGAAAAATTAATGCAAAGACATGGAGACATAGGAGAAAAAGGAAAAAATCTTAAAAAAAGAAAAATACTCACGAAAAGAGAAAGAAAAAAGAAACTAAAAAAAAGTACTAGTTAGGAAAAAAACAAATAACAAAGTAGATGAGAATATAGAAAATTGTAATTATAGTCTTAAAATAGCATTAGATAGTATAGTTAAGGAAGTAAAGGAGAGAATAATAGCTAGTTAGATTTAAAAGTTAGTTATAATGGGCTGTGGTATTCTTCTTATGCTAAGTTGTAGCTTATATTTTAAACTACTTCAACATAGGACAAAGGTTACTATAGCAGATTGCATATAGGTATCTATAGGATAACTGAGTGAGGCATAGCTTAAAAAATTAGACATTAGATAGTATATAGCTAAATAATGTTGTTTTCAAATAGAAAATAAATCTAAATAAAGTTATAGTATGATTGCTGAATTAAAAAAAAAAATAAAAAAAAAATAGTTATAACTAGTGTTTCGATCCTATTTCTGACAGACTATTCAGATTATATTAAATTTAAATTGAATTTGTCTCAAATTATATATTAAAGCTAACTTTAGAGTATATTTTTAGATCTATTATTTAAGTTCTTTGACCAATCTGAGTAAATAACTTTGATTTAGATAGCTGAATTCATCTAGATTTAAAAATCAATTCAGATCTTGGATTATAAATCAAAACACTAGTTATGATTATTTTTTTTTTTTTATAAAGTATATTAACTTGATAAAATTTAATATTTGCATTTTGCTCTATAATTCTTAGCAAATTAGTATAGAATTATTTTAATTAATTATAATACTTATATATAATCTTGATTGCTATTGAAGAAGTAAGAACACCTATAGTTATAGTTTTTTAAATATTATATATATATAAAGATATATAGTATTAATAACATATAACTAAATTTAATAATAATTATTTTATAAAATTTTTAGAATTAAGTTTAATCAAATAACTATCAAAACTTAAAGTTAGCAAATGACTATTTTTAAATAAATTATTTATATTACTAACTTATATATTATATATTATATTATTTATTTAAATTAGTTTAGATTATAAGTATATAAAGTATTTTAAAATTAATAAAATTTTAAATATTTAATATTAATAATTAATTGATCTATTTAAAATTAAATATATTATATTTATTTTCTAGTAATTTTTTTATCAAAAATTTGTAAGTAAATTATTTTTATTAATTTATATTTAAATATTTTAATATTTTTTAAAAATTAATTTAAATTTAAATTTTATACTGCAAAGTATTTTTTACATGTTTTATGTTTTCTCTTTGCAGTTTTATTATATGATACATAGCCTTAGTATCAACTATTATATATAATTTTTATTTTTTTTATACCTTTTTGCTATATAAGAAACTATTATCAGTTTGGTAGTAGTCTATTGTATAGGCAAGAGTCATGATAGGCTGTAGTGTCTACTCAAATTTTTAATATTTTTTTGAAAGATTAAATATTAATGAGAAGAGAAAAGATCACTATAGCAGATCGCACATAGGTACCTATAAGGTAACTGAGTGAGTCAATACTTAAAAAATTGTAGATTAGATATATAGAGTGTAGATTACTTCATAACTATGTATATTAATTCATCTTTTATTAAGATATATTACAAATAAAGTATTGGCATGATCTGCTAAAAGGTTAAAAAAAATTTAAATTTAAATTTTTATTATTAATAAGTTTTATATTTTTTAAAATGAGTTCTAGTAATGAAGATAGTATAGTAGTTTCTGATACTAATAATTCAAATATATCAAAAAAAATTAGTGGTCATCCTCAAGATTCTGTTTAGAATTATTTTACTAAAGGTGTAAAAGTAAGAAAAGGAAGATATCAAGCAACTTATAATTTTTGTAAATCTACTTAGAAACATGGTAAACTAATTAAATTAGAAACTCATTTAGCAAATCATTGTTTATAAGCAGATTCAAATATTATATATCAATTTTTTACAAAGATTCTTTCAAATGATTCAGAACAAAGTAAATTAAATAAAAAAAAAAATTAATATTCAGAATCCACTTAATAGTTATATCAATTTCACTTTAGATCAAAATAAAATTAAAAGAATTCATCATACATAGACTAGAGCATTTACTATTTGTGGAATTTCTTAGCATATAATAGAATATCTATTTTTTATAGAAGCATTAAAAGAAATGAATTCATCATATGAACCATCTACATGTCAACTTTTATCAGGTCAATTATTAGAACAACAACTAGCTATAATTAATCAAAAAACTGATAAAATTTTTAAACAATATTCTAATTTAACTTTAGGTAAATATATTATTTGTTTTAATATAAATTATTTAAAATTATTAATAAATATTTATTAATTTAGCATTAGATGAATGGAGTAGTAGAAAAAATTATTCATATTGGAATTTTATTATAATTACTCTAGAACATAAAGAATATTTATATAACCTTTGTGATTTTTCTAATGAAAAACACACTGGTGAATTTTTAGCAGAAAAAATTGAAAAAGTTTTAAATTTAGTTGGAGTTGATTATTTTTCAGCTATAGTTAGTAATAATGGTGCTAATATTAAATCTGCTAGAGAAATAATTTCTAAAAAATATCAAAATATTTTTAGTGTAAAATGTATAGCACATGCTATAAATCTAGTTGCACAAGATATATTAAAAAATGAATGAGCTGATAAATTAATTAAAAAATGCAATATTTTATATAATTTTTTTTAAAAATTCACATCAAGCAGGTATAATTATTTTAATTATAATTTATTAAAATTTATTAAAATTTAATTTTAATTTTAATTTAGTATAATAAATTAAAATTAAAATTTAATTAATATAATAGAAATTTTAAAATTAATTAATTTTTATATTTAAAATGGAGCTAAAATAAGAGTATTAATAAAAAGATTAGGTATTACTAGTGGTAGTCTTAAAAACTATTCTAAAACAAGATGGACTACTGCTAGTGAAGCAATTGAAAGTGTATTACATTTAGAAAAAATTCTAAAAAAGGTAATAAAATAATTTTATTAAATAAAAATTAATTACTAATTAAAATTATTATTTTAGATTACAGAAAATGAAATATTTACAAATAAACAAATTTGTAGTATTATTAATCAACATACTTTTTTTATTTATTTAAAAATATTAAATTATATTTTATTTCCATTAAAAAAATCAATTTTATTATTAGAAAGTAATTATACAACTTTTGGAGATTGTTTTTTAAGTCTAGCTAAAGTAGCTACTACAATTAAAAAATTACTACTATATCAATATATTGAATTTTGTAAATATTGTTTTAATGTTTTAAATAAGAGATTTGAAGAATTTGATGATGATCTTTATATTTTAGGATTTTTTTTTTTTTTTTTTTAAATTTCAACCTTTGCAGGTTGAGGTGAAGTCTTGCCTCTATCTTTATTTGAGTAAAAT
>CAJVPM010001087.1:0-13318 GCA_910592325.1 Scutellospora calospora
TTTAATTAGTAAATATATTGTTAAAATTAATATTTAAAATTTTTATCTGATATTAAAAATTATTTTTAAAAGTTGCAGGCAAATTTGGCTGCAATACAATTTAAGGGATAAGTCTCAACATACTAGAGACAACATCTAACAATCTAATAGCTATACTTAAATAGAAAAGTCAAGCAATTAAAAGTCTTCTTAGATCCTTCATAAATATTATTATAGCAATAGTATATAAAACTAAGTGAGCAAATTTAAGCAAAATAGCAAAAGTTATATCTCATAACCAGAACTTCAATTCTGATATAAAGCTAAATTAGAAGATTATATAAGACCTGCTTAGGAAAATATAAGGCAAAAAATATATTAGTTTAAAAAAGAGCAAAGCTCTCATGTTCTATATAAAATATATAAACAAAATTCTGTTTACAAAAGATATTTGCTTTCAAAAAAACTCTAGGCTTTAAAAAGCTAAAGATGTATAGCTTGTTTCTAAAAAGACAAAACTTTCTACCATTTAGCAGAATATGAAATCTATCAAAGAATCTGAGAAAAAGTTGAAATAGAAGTTTTACAGTTAACTAGTCTAGAAGCTTTAACAAAATTAGATATAATAATAAATAAGAATTCACTAAAGGAAGCAATTTATGATACAAAACCTGAAGAAAAAATACAAAACAAAAGGATGTATCTAAGAGAACTCACAAGTATCAAACAGCTTATAAGCCTAAACAAGATAATATAGTCAAAAAAAAAACAAGTAAAATTTTAGTTAGCTTTGTAAAATACTTTTAGAAGTATTTTTTTGAATATTTGTAGAAGTTTTAGTATGAAGTCATAACTGATTAAGAAAAGGAAAACAATATTATAACTAAAAATAAAAAAAGAAAACTAAGCAAAAAGAAAAATGAAAACAAAGAAAATACTTAATCTAGTAATATAGAAAAAAAAAGGACAAGTAAAAAAGATAAGAGAATACAAAAAGAGGTATTAGAAAGAATTGATATATAGATATGAACTAGTAAAAAAGAAGAGTGATAAAAATTAAAAACAAAATAAACAATCTTAATACTGACTGGTAGTAGTCTCTCTTAAACTAAAAGCGTTACTATAGTAGATCATATCTAGGTACTTTAAGGTAGTTAGATGAGTTCAAAATAGTTGAAAGAGGGTATTTTATTATATTTTAGATAGTAATTTACTTTGTAGCATATGTAAGCTTTTCTTTAATAAAATGATAAGCAAGATCACTAAAAAAAAAAATAAAATAAAATAAAAAATAAAAAATATTTTTGAAAATATATTCTATAAAATTTATTAAAAATTTTTTTATTTTTACTAAGTAGTTTTTGAATAATAAATTTTTAAAGTTTATATTAAAAAATTTTTTATAAAGATTTATTTAAAAGTAATCAGAGGTGAAATTCACCAGTATATATTTCTGCTTAATTATTTCTTAATAAACAAACCATTTTTTCTTTAACTTTAAGGTTAGAGTGAGGTTTATATTAGGGTTAGAGTGCTTATTATATGTAAAATTAAGTGCTGAAAACTTTTATTTAGTGACATGATACAAGTTTTCATAATAAAATTTTAAAATATTAACAATTTTTATTTTTTTTTCTTTAAAATTTCTTTATAATCATTATACAAGATCCTGCGATTTTATTGGTTAATTATATAACCAGTGAATTTTACCACTGGTGAACGTTAAAATTATCCTTTTTATAATTAATTTTTTTTAAAATTTTTTAATATTTTATATATTCATAACTTATAGGTGAGTTGCAGGTATAGCAGTATAGTATAGAACTAACAGATAGTTAATTGTTTGTATAGCAGACTACTTAAATTAGACAATAACTAAAGTTATATATATAGCTTGTTATATATTCATCATGTAATTATAAAACCTTAGAAATCTATTTTTGTAGTAGTTCTATAATAACAAACTAATAAAATCTAATTAGCAAAAGAAACTATCTTAATAATAAAAAAAAAAATATTTTATATATTCTTAAAACTAAAAAAAATTTTTAGCAAGGTCAAATTTAATTTTTTTTTTTTTTTTGTTATTAAGGTGACTTGTTTTGCTAAGTGAATTTTATTAGTTAGTATATAAGGTTATCTGTTAACAATTCTTCATAGTTTGTAATTACATAAAGAGTATACAATCTGTTATATATACAACTTTAGTTATTGTCTAATTTAAGTAGTCCACTATATAGATAGATTATCTGTTTAGTTCTACACAAGTTGCTATACTTGTAATCTACTTATGAGTTATCTATTAAAATACTTTGTTCAACTAATCTATACTAGAATCAACTAATATTACTATAATACTTAACTGCTTAAGCCAGCTAGCTTATTACAGATCTATTTATCTAACTCAGCTTAGATCCTTTTAAGATATATATTGCTTAATATATTGTGAATACATAAAGCTCTAGTTAATCTTATAAACATATCTACTAAAGCAATTTGTACTTATTTCACAGAATTATTTAGTTTAGACCTTTATAATATTTGTATAACCTGACCTCTAAAACTTAAATTAAACAAGTTCCTTTTTGATACATAAAAAACAAAATAATATATTCACAAAATTATTTTTACTATATTACTACTAATAATTATTTGCTTTAAATATTATCTACTCGTAAATAGAGTAGTAAAACTATAGTTATACAATCTATAGCTTAACGCATCTACAAAATTTTAAAAAGACAAAGAAGCTACCGAAACAACAAAAGTTAACAACTTTCAACCAAAAAAAAGGCCTTGGGGCCAAAAGACTACTTAAGTCAATCCCAAAATATGACTACCAGGAGAGAACCAAGTTCAGAACCCACTTCTGAGACAAGTCACAACCCTAAACTCTCAAAACGTCAAAAATTATCTTCCTCTACAAACTCTAATGAAAATAATTCAACAAAAAGTGGGCAATTCAGTTTACCCCTGTCTGAAGATGGTACTATATCTCATATAACACAAAATACAACAACAACAGATCACGTGCGAAATTTTGAAATAAACAAACAAACACGTGCAAGTATAGAAACTGATCCTACAACTACTAATTCAGAAACAGATCATGCAATACAAGATCAGGTACTTGAGGCTGATAATAATGCAGATTATAGCACTACTTCTGCAACACAAACTAGTTTTTTATCATATAGTAATATAGTCAGAGAACATACGAGCAAGAACTCAGAATTATTTGACTTGTTACAACAAGAAAAAACTGATAACTGGCTAATAGATATAGATAATGCAATTCAAGCCAAAGTCAAAGATGAGTTTAACAACACAATTTGGCACTATGATCGTATCTTGGAAGCACTTACTACAACTATAGAAGTTACAGAACTAGTAACCTATAAATTAAACACCTTTCCAACAAGACATCTCATACTATTAGCAATATATACTAAATTTCGTTACCGAGATACTAGATTTTTCATTACTTTTACTCGAACGAAGAAATATATGAGTTAGCATCAAATTAAATATGAAAACCTATTTAACCAAGCATTAGAGAAGTATAAACAAATGCATGATCTCACAATCACAGATAGAAAAACTCGAGATCTAATTCACACCAAACTTCACCAAAAACTAGTAATAGACTTCATTACTAATACAACATTTATGTCTAAAGATATAAATCAAATAACTAGTTTAATCAAATACTGTAAGGGGTTTATTAAAGATACCTCACTTCAAGAAAAATCTAAAATTCACAAAGCTGTTCAAGAAGCAATTAATTCTCAACTCACTTCCTTACCAGAAAGCCCTAATCTGATAAGTCAAGAGATTAAAGAAATCTTACCTTTTGACTTACCAATCAAAAAGAAATCACAAACGCGAGCCATAGTTTTAGCTCTACATCGAGTATACAACTTCAAGCAATTACCAGAAACCTATTTTATACAACTAGAAAAACTCCTACCTACTCCAGAAGAACTAAACCCAAAGATTAAGCATCTGTTTCTAATAACGGACTTCAAAGAGCTTAATAATCTAAGATACTACAACCAGATTCTTCATGACTACTACAACTTTGACAAAATGCCTCAAAGTTTTTTTAATTTGCCAAAACCTAAACCAAAATTACCACTAACATACTACGAATTAGATTGGCAAGTCTGAGGTCTATTTCTAATTAACTTATCTAATTCACACCTAAGTCTTAAAGAGATAGTACAAAAACTAAGGGAGCTATACAAATTCTAGTGGATTTCTAACGATTTCTTTAAGATCAAACCAAGATTACCTAATGATCTAACTAAAATCAAAACAGTTTTAACCTTCGAATACCCTATTACTGATGATATTCAAGCAAAGAAGTTTATTAAAAAAACCAAGAGGACATATAATATTATATACCCAATTAATCCTAAAATTATGACTGCTAATCCTACTGACAAGCCCTAGCTTCCTGACTCTCCAGACAAGATCTCTCAATTCAATATCACTACTCCAATTACATCACCAAAACTATTAACAGATACCGCACGGCTGCTAAGAGAAGAATTCTACTTTGTAAGAATACCAGAGCATTGGATTGACATAAAAAAACAAACAAAAGGAGATCTACAGTCTAAAAAAAATATAGATAATGTTAAGATCAATTTACCTAATCTTTCAAAAACTGCTGCACAAGTTTTAGCTGATTTACAAACAGCCAACGAAGATATAATAATTCCAGAACTACCCATCACACAAAATGAAAAAGTTACAGAAACAATTAACTTTTTACATCAACATTACAACTTCAAATCAATCCCTGATTACTTGCTTCAACTACCACCTCTACTCAAGCTGTCCTGGGAAATCTTCTAATCTGACTTATGACTGAACAAAACCAAAATGAGAATAAGTCACATTATCAAACAGAAATTACAGACAATCAAGCAAAAAATCTAATTACGTATATACCATATCCATTAAAAAACAATAACAAATCAATTATAATCGCTACACACAATATCTAAGGAATAAATAATATTACCAAGTTTTAACAATGGATACAATTCTGTCAAGAAAGTCAAATTGACATTATTAGTATTACAGAAACCAAAATAGCAAACTCAAATCATCAAAATTACAAATTTCTTAATCAATACTACAAACTTTTCTTTGCAAATACAACTATGCAAAGTAAGAAAAAGCAAGAGTCAAGTATGGGATCTGCTATAGCTATCAGCAATTCACTATGTCCGTATATACATAACATCCAAACATATAAAGGTTATAGAATAGCAATAGACTTATTCTTTCCTAGAAATCAACGCTATAGAATTATATCAATATATAATCCATGTAATAATACTGCAGCAAGAAATTCAATTATGCAAAAAGTGATCCAATGGATCCAAAATGCCAACTCATCAAAAATAGAAAATATAGTACTCGGTGATTTCAACTGTACTCTAGAACAAAATATTAAACCCAATATACTTAAAACCATATAGGCTCTAGAGCTAACTAGCATTTTTAAATACTACGACATAAACAAGCCAACCTGGTCAAGAGCTACAAATTCATCACAAATAGATGATATATGGATCCCAAATCATCTAACTAACTGCTTCCTAGCTCCAATAATTACAGATGCAGAATATATCACTCATAGTGATCACAAAATAATATCTGTTGAATGGCTTGTTCACCCATTTAATAGAATCAAACGAAGAAGAAATCCTTGCAAGAGATGGATTTACAAATATGATGAAATGGATACAGACAAATGGCAAGAATTCTCCTCAGATGTTGACAAAAAGCTTGCTCCTGAAATATACAAAGTGCAAAATATACATGACCTCAACAAATTATGGCACAGATTCAGTGACACAATAAGTCAATCAGCTAAAAATAATATTCCTAGAACTAAAACAGCTCCTAAATCATTTCATGGACATAATACTAAAGCAACCCAACTACACAAAGGGCTTAAAAACATCAACAAACTGCTACATAACCTAAAACACGATCTCAACCAAAAAAATCATTTAGACAAATATAATCAAATAATTGAATATATTAACTCACTCACTCATCTAGGAATAAAAAGAATTACTGAAGAGGACACAATGCCTAACAAACTAACAGAAATAATTGAGTCGATAAAGATACATCAAAAGACACTTCATATTGCTAGAGAAGCTGAAAATCTCCAGGCTGCAAGAGATAATATTTATAACAATATTCAACGTAGATATGACAACTTCAATAGTAACACAACTAAGATGATAGATAGTATTATTAACAGACATACACAACCAGTTGATTTTAACCAAATTGTCCTTCCAGAATCGATTATCACAGATGAGAATAAAATTAAAACAGCAGTTAAAAACTATTTCAACAACTGGACCAAATCTAACACAGCATGCTCACCTCTTTGGCAATCATGACAACAGGAGTACAAACCTAAAGAGAATATATCATCCTCATGATACGATAGTATTACAGAACCAATTAGCATAGAGAAACTTAAACAAGTTGTCTCACAGGCACCCAAGCATAAAGCGACAGGTCTAACTTTAATTGCAAACGAAATACTAACACATCTATTAGACAAAAGCTTAAGTCTATTACTTGAAATCATCAACTCAAGCCTGTCACTAGAAGAAGTTCCTGCTCAGTGAAAACAAAGTCTAGTATATCCAATATCTAAAAAGGCCAAATATACAAGACAATTATATCATACTCATCCTATCACATTAATTGAACATGCCAGAAAAATCTTAACTAAGATTATTACCAACAGACTTAGCAAAGTTTTCACTAAATATCCAATACTTGATTCACACAACTACGTTGCTATTCAAGAGACCTCAACCACAATTCCAATTACTTCCTTTGTACATATTATAGAAGACGCTCAAGTTAATAATAGAGAATTGTGGGCACTTTCACAAGATATAAGTAAGGCTTACGATACAGTACACATACTAATACTAAAGTTAGTATTACTTAGAATCAAAGTTCCTATTAAAATCGTTAACATAATCATAAATATCTTCACTGATCGAACCAACAAAGTCATATTAAATAACTCTCTCACTGAACCATATTCAGTACAAGACGGAATAGATCAAGGAGAGACTATAGCTCCTATCTTATAGCGAATTTACTATGATCCTTTACTGTCTAAAGTTACAGCTAAACATCAAGGATACAGAATTTTTAGCACTATAAAGAATAATACCAACATAACTAATACAAAAAATACAATAAATATAGCAGTATTGGCATATATGGATGATACATTATGGCTAGCAGACTCAAAACAAGAGCTCATTAATATTATAGAAACAGCTCAATCCTTCTTCAAATTTGCAAATATAATAGTAAACCCTAGCAAATCAGTACTAGCTACGACAAGTAAAGAGACTAATAGCTTTATCGAATTTAATAACATTAAAATTCTAGCAATCCAAAAGACTGATATATTTAGATTTTTGGAATATTGGTTCATGATGAATAAAAAACATACACCTTGTTACCAAACTATCATTCAAGAAATTACAGATGCACTTGGCTATATCAAAAAAGCAAAAATAACAGAAAAACAAGCAATATATGTTATAAACTCAGTGATCCTTGCTAGATTTAGCTACAGAATTCAAAATACATTCATATCGAATTTATTATGCCAGACAATAACAAACAGATATACATCAATCATCAAACAGAAAGCTGGTCTTGCTAAATCTGTTCCCAACTCAATTTTGTGGTGTTATCTTACATATAATCTAAAGACGATAAATGACATACAAACACAACAACTCTTTGCTAACTGGTGTTATTTGTTAAATCACAGAAGTTTCAATTATCTCCCTATTTACAGTCGAATAGTACAACTTCAAAATGCTGCCACAACCAATGAATCTATACTTAGCCAAGTTCCATTAGTATTTCCAATACCAGAAATATATACCTCAATAGCACAGTCGATTCTTCTGTTTAATGAGCTTAAATTAAGTACAACAACTCTATTCTGTCTCAACAAACAACCAATACCACTTTCAGGTCATAGTATTAATTATATACTATATCAACTACCTAATGCTTCTAAACTCAAAGTTAAACTTAACAATGCTAAGATCTGGTTTACTGAGCAACTCTATAATAGTAATTTACTAACGTTGCTGAAGTGGCAACACCTTCCACAAACCACACAAAAAATACCTAGAGGACAGAAACCAAAATGGTTCACAGATATTATACTTGCCACTCAACAATACTACGTAAACAATTCATACAAGCTTCAACAATTCAATCATTTTATACTGAAACAACCTACATCTAAGAAATCATAGGTTATCTGCATTGAAAATACAAACATATTAATAGGGAAAGTTACAGGTATTGTTAACACATCCCAAATAAGAATACGACACTATACTCTAAATCAAGCATCAAATTGCGTTATAAAATGCATAGAATGTAAAGACTCAGAGAGTAATACACATTGTACAAAAAGTCTCAACAAAACACAGTGTTACGAAATACAAATTAGTAGTCACAACAAAATCTATACTGATCTAGCTGATATTATTAATTACGTAACAATACTGAAAACAGTTCAGAGATAATGCTAACTCAAATACAAGATATAGTACCTATATCTACAAAATATCATAGTATTCAAACTCTTAATACTATAGCATGAAATACACAGTCCAAAACATTAGTAACGAATCTCAACACCAGACTAAGATATAATAGTCAGCTAAACATTGAAATTAACTATAGAAAAAATATACTAAATAAAAACCAGAACTCTTATAGTACTTGGCATATAACAAATATTAAGAAAGCATACAATATCAAAACACAATACTGGCCATCAAAAAATCATAGCCTTTTAGCCGCAATTCTGCTTACACTGCTTATTGCAAAAAACAAATGTATAATTAGTATAGCAACCAACAACAAATCACTTATACGAACATATCAACAACTTCAACTAACATCGATCAATAAGGCTGTACTAGTTAAAACAGAAAATGGTGACCTATGGATACTGATATCTACTATCATCGCACAAAAAGAAATCGATCTAACATTAGTCTACAAAGATTCAATTATTTGTAGTAAAAATACAACAACTATTACTATCGATTTATCAAAAGTTCTTATTAGACAAGATACATCTAGAACTTTATAGAATAAAACTGCGATAATACACAAACCTAGCCGATTTATCAGACACTTATGCAATGCAGCTCATGTTGCTGAACTATGCTTACAACAAAGATTTGATGAAATTAATTCACTACGGAAAGAATTAAACTGGCAGACAATAATAGATATGATAAATATAAACTGTACTCCAAACACTCGATCAACTCAACCTATGTATTCCAAGATCAAAGCTTTTAAAATTAAACTTCTAACTAACAAATTACTAACAATGAAAAATCTCTACAAAAGATACCCATCAAGATATGCTAACGATATCTGTAACCGTTATTCAATAACCAAAGAAGATAATTTACATTGGTGGAATTGTTCTACTAATCAAATCAATATCCAACAAATAGTTCACGAACAAACTAAAAAAGTATTTGATAAATACAGTTGTAACAATATAGAGACACGAGTTGAAATTAGGAACAAAATCCTAGAACAAGTTGATTCGGCCTCAACATATAAAATCTACCCTTTCCAAGGATACATAACTAAACTACTTTCTCTTCTGATAGACAGTAACATGGAAAAGAATACACAACACAATATCTCTACAATCATAATTCACAAAATTATTAAAGAAGCATATAAAAAAATATGGTTACCAAGATGTGCCAAAACGAACGAGTTGACAAGTGAACCTCAAGTACCTCTCCCAATAACAGAAATTAATACAAGTCTACAAGATAAAACTACTACCCAAACAATTACTGAAAAAACAGATAAAATAGTTAGAAGAATAGAAAACTGGTCAGAAAATTTTGTAAATTTAAACAAGTCACCTAAATCTATCTTTGAATTCATAGACTAGGTGAGGTCTACGGCCTTCTCTAGCAGAGCCCAGGCCAAGGGTAAATTAGCCCTAGCTTTTAGTTTTAAAAAACAGTCTGTAATAACCATAATATGTATGACTCTACAGTTTGTTATAAATAAAAAACTGAGACAAGGCCTCCCTCTTTAAAAAAAAAAAAAAAAAAAAAAAAAAAAAAAAGAATTTATAAGCAGAAAACTTTTATAGTAGAAATTTCTAAGTTAATAAAGTAGTATAGCTTTCAATAATTACACTAGCTAATAATTGATCTAGAAGGAAACTATACTCAAAGACTTTAATTGAAATTACTATATATTATAATAATACTAATTTGGCTTAGTAGCTAACTAAATTAGAAAGATCTAACTTGTAATAAGCCTTAGTAAGATCAGAAAATACATACTAGTAGAGAGCTACAGTAGGAACTAAAGTTATATGAACATCCACAAAGATCTAAGCTAAGTAAGTTTATAAAATAGACATAGAGTACTCAAGTAGATATATTTCGAGGTTAACTGATTCTGCAGATATTTACAATATATTAAGTATAATGTAATCTAAGAGGATCTAAGCTAAAGTTAATAAATAAATCTGCAATAAACTAGCTAGCATAAGTGATTAGATATTATAGTAACATTAGTTTGAAATAGTATCAGTTAATTAAACAGAGTATTTAAATAAGTAACTTACAGATGAGTTACAGGTATAGTAGTATAGTATAGTACTAACAGATAGTTTAATATCTATGTAGTGGACTACTAAATAGACAATGACTAAAGTTGTATATGTAGCTTGTTATATATTTTTTATATAATTACAAATTATAGGAGATTATCTATATGTAATCTTATATATCAAACTAATAAAATTTGCTTAGCAATATAAGCTACTTTAATAACAAAAAAAAAACAATTTTATTAAATTCAAATATAGTATTTTACAAATAAAAAATATAAATATAAATATTATTTCTAAGTTTTAAAAATAAAAGAGTATTAGTAATAGTATATTTTTATTTTGTTAATAATATTAAAGGTATTTTAATTTTTTTTAATAACTACAAAGCTCTTAAACAAAATTTAATAAAAATATTTATAACTAAATTCTAAATAACAATTTTATACTATTTATTACTACTACTTATTTGTTAATTAGATTAAATTTAATTTTTAGTATAATAATACTTTTATTTATAAGATAGTGAATTAGCTTAAATCAAAAAATATAAAATATATAAACTGATTATTATAATTTTTTAATTTTAACCTTATAGAGAATATCTAAAAAATTCTAAAAGACTATTTAAAACTAAAAAACTTTTTAAAAAATAAAGTTAAGTTTAAAAAAGTTTTAAAAAAAGTATAAGCAAATTTAAATATATTAGTTTTTAAACAATTGTCTTATAAATAAGGTTTATTCTATTTTTATTTAGCTTTTATTAATATTTTTTAAAAAATATTTAAAATAAAATTATTATTATAATAAAAGCAAAACAAAAATAAGTTCTAGTGATCTTAGTATAGTAGTTAAGTTTTCAGACTACTATACAAGAGGTTTAAAATTCAAATCTCATTATCGATAAATTTGAATAATTACTTAGATCTTTGTAATCAACTTATAGTAAACTTTGTTTATTTCTAGAGATTACAACTCTATAAATTATATTGCACTAATATCAATTAAATATTAGAAATATGATATAATATTCAAGTTATATTATATGAATAAATCTTGATAGAATTTATAAACAGAAGATCTGCATAATAAAAATTCTGAGTTTAGTAAAATAGTACAGATTTAATAGTTATGCTAGTTAATATTCAATCTAGTAAAAAAATCTGTATATAAAAGATATAAATTGAGTAAATACAAGTAAGTCTGCTATATAATGTAATCTAGTGCTTTGTATTAGTAGCAATACTAATTAGCTAACTAAATTAAAAAGATCTACTTTAAAAAACATCTAATTAGAATCTCAAAGAATAAATCTGATAGAGAGTTATAGCAAGAACTAGGTTTATATGAATATTGACAAGAGTCTTATTTAGAAGAATTTGTAAAATAGGTATTTAACTACTTTGGTAAGAAGCATTTCTAAGATTAACTAGAGCTCTGTATGCTTATAATATATTAAATAATATACATCTCAAGAGAATCTAAGTTGTATAATAAATAGATTTATAAGCAAGTTTTTTTTTTTTAACATTCAGCAGTCATGCCGTAACTTTATTTAGATTTGTTTTATATGAAAAACAACATTATATGGTTAAACCTTCTAATGCCTAATTTTTTAAGTTCCGACTCACCCGGTTATTCTAAAAATACCTATGTGCGACCTGCCATAGTGACCTTTGTCCTAGATTATTGTTAATGTGTTATTACAAAAACAAATCCTCGTAGGATGGACGCCACAGCCCGTCATAACTGCCATTATATCCAACTACTTTTTTTACCCTCCTTCACTTCCCTTTCTATACTACCTAATGCTATTCTAAGACTAATACTACTTATATCTGTATTTTCATCTACTCTGCTTTTGCCAGTTTTCGTTGCGGTGTTTTCTTTATATTTCTTCTTCTTTTTACTTTTCCTTCCTTCTGTCCTTTCTTTTCGTTGATATTTTTCTTTTCGGGATATGTTTTCTTTTTTTTCCCAAGCTTCCATGTCTTTGCATCGGCTCTTCCAGATTTCTTTGTATAATAGTTCCATCCAGATGTGCCAGAACATACACCAGAATCTAACCATCATCTTTTCTGAACCAACTATATCTTTAATTTTTAATGCTTTTTCTTTATTAAGAATTCCTCTTAGCCATTCCACTTGTGTTTGGTCCATTTCTTCTGGGCTACTGTTTAACACCTGTTTGAGGCTTTCGAGATTCCATTCCTTTTCTCTTCTTTCATCTTCGGAAAGTTGTTCCCATGCTTTCTTTCCGATTTTTATTAAAGCTAGTTGTGACTTTTCGCATTTGATTAAGTGGTTGATTGATTCTTTTTCTTTTGTACATCTTTTGCAAAGACTGTTTTTATATATGTGCGGTTTTCTGGTATTTAGTACTTCTACTGTTGGAAGGATATTTTCGATACACTTAATCTTGAACAGACGTAGGTGGTTCGCTTCTGAGCTTGAAAATTGTTTACGGCAACCTTCTAGTATTCCTCTAAAAGCTTTCCACTCTTGCCTTTGAACTCTGAGTTGGTGTTCCTCATCTTTTTTTTTCCGCAGCCAAGTCCACTCAGCTTTGTAAGTTGTTTGAACAGATCTTTTGATAAAGGCTCTTAGCGGAGTTTCTAGGCTTATACTTTT
>CAJVPM010001088.1:0-13318 GCA_910592325.1 Scutellospora calospora
ACTTTCGGAGACCAATTATGGTCTAAAAAAAGAGAATAGGAGGTAGTATCTATAACTTCTATATTTAAAGGAATAGTTATTCTTTCAATTTCTATGAGGAGATTTTTGATTATTCCTAGAGGTCTAATGGAGGGTCCTGTAGCTAATAGGATTAAGCTAGAAGAACAAGTATCTATCTTGAGTCCTAATTCTTTAACAATCTGATATGAGATCATACTAATAGAGGTACTACTATTAATAATAGCTTGATAAGGTTTATTCTTAATTTTGATATTATATTTGACAGATATAGTATGAGTTGAGGCTTGAATAGTGATGCTAGGAGAAGGAGTAGCAAAATAGATTTCTATGACAGTTTGCAATAATTCATTAAAGAAATATAATTCAAATTGTTCATAATCATAATTAACGAAGTCTACTACATAAGCTTCTCTAGTGTAAGGAGTAGAGGATTAACTTCGGAATCTGCTTCTGCTATTGTTATCTCTGTTTTTATTCCTATATCTATCTCTTGAGCAGCTTCTTTTCTGGCTTCTATTTCTATCATTATTTCTAGAATTATTATAGCATCTGTTGTTATTATATAATCTGTTTCTTTCTTGAAATTGAGAGTGATCATAATAGTGATTATTGTTTCTTCTATTATCTGACCTATAGTTGTTGTTAGAGCATGAACTTTGGTGCAACTAGGTCTAGAGTCAGAGTAGAAATCATGTTTAAAATTTTCTTTTCATTTGTAACAATCTTTAATGTAATATCCTTTACTTCCACAATAATAGTAAGTAGTATCCTGTTGATTATTGTTATCAAATCTGTTTCTGTTCGAGTTATTTGAATAGTAGATTGGTTTAGAGATAAGAGTAGTCTGTTTTTCAGTAAGGTTTATGCTTAGTTTAGCGATTTGTTTAGTAAGTTGTTCAATAGCTTTGTCTGTATTAGAGCTAGTATTAGAGACTATAAGTGTTCTAGTTTTCTATCGTCATACTGCAGTTATTGCTGCTGTTAGGTATTGTTTTGCTAGAGCTATGAGAAAAAGCATGTTTTATATTCAGAGTTGTGTTTGTAGATTCTGAGGCTTGGATATTTACTGAATATTCTGGTCGAAGTCCTTGTATAAAGAGTTGAGTTAGGAAACTAGCTGAGAATTTATTTTCTAGATCAACTTGCTCTTTTAATTATTTAAATTTGTTAATATAGATGTTAACTATATCTAAGCCTTGTTGAATAGTGAAGAGTTGTTTTTGCCATGTAGCTTTTTGTTGAATAATGCAGAATCTTGCTTTAAACAGATAGTAAAAACTATAGATATTATATCTATCAACTACTTGTTAATGCTATTAATATTTAAAATAAATAGGGATATTAACCAAGCTTTGGAGCTATTCCTAAGCATTGTCAGTTAGATAAGCAAATACAAGTTCAAGTTGTTGAGCAGCATTCTACCTGTTAGCTTTAGCTACTTGCTCAAAATTATCTAACTAAATTATAGAGTCTTGAGTTCTATTATCTCAAAAAGATTCAATCTTAAACAAGGTCTTTTCATTGCTAGCACCTAGAGCTCGAGCTAATATAGTCATAGCAGTAGCAGTATCTTGTAAAGCTTGTTTAGCTATATCTTTTTCTGATTCATTTGTTTGAATAGTTTCGTAGTCTGAGTCTTCTTGTTGGTTTTCTACTTCCTGGTTATTGTTTTCAACTTCAAAGAAATTATCAAAATTATAGTCCTCTTGATTTTTCTGATTATTTAGAAGATTGTGATCAATTCCAAAATTGTCTAATATTTAGATTATATTATCAAAGAGTTGATTAAGTTGGTTTGGGAGTTAGATAGGTTAGTAAAGAGATAGAGAGTCTAGTAGAATATAATGTGAAAAAAAAATGTTATTGAGGTCTAGGTTAGCCTGAGAATAATTTCTAAGAATTGAGAAGCTTCTATTTGGTGAAGTAGTAGAAGTAGAGGTAAACTGAGAAATAAGATTAGTGATTGCAGTTTGTGAGTTGATATTAAGATTGAAGTATCATTAGTTAGGAGTATTAGTAAGAGGAGTAGAGAGAAATTGAAGAGAGGAGTATAGATAGATGGTCCAAGAGGGATATCAGTTAGGGGTAGAGTTAGAGTTTGTTGTTTATCTCATAGGGGAAATTGGATTTGAGTAGTGTCTTCGTTATAAGGAGTTAAAGTAAATAAAGAAGTTGTAGCTTAGTCTGGATCTATTGAGTGTTAACTAACTATAGAACTATATTTGAAATAGTCAAGACTACTAGTCTATTCATTAGGAATAGGTGAACCAAGATTTCCTAAAACTTCTTCTGGGGTTCTATTTAAATAAGGGTTAAGAGTAGAAGCATTAGCTTGAAATTCAATATAAGGATCAAAAGCTATAGCTTCAAAGCCAAAAGGAAGATAAGGTTGTAAGATGTATCGAGTATATCTAACTAGAAGAGTTTCAATAATATTTTTAGAGTTTTCTATAGGAATATTATATCAGCAACTAAATATTATATCACATGCTACTACTCTAGCTCTAGAATAGGTAGAGCTACTAGTTAATTCTAGATATGCTGTTATAGTTTGTTGAGAATAAGATTTGGTGTAGTATTTATATCTGTATCAATTCCAAAAATTACAGTACGATCGATAGTGATTAGTTTCTAGATAGCACAGTTGACAGGATAAATTTGAGTCTAGAGTTTGAAGTACTATATATACTTGACTTGTATTCTGATAGCATAAATCGTGTGCTTGTATTCTTTCTATATATATCTGATATACTCTATTCATATATGTTGGGTAATAAGATACCTTACTCCTACACTTTGAGTTGTGAGGTATCTGAGACTACAGATTAGAGTTTGGGATTACTTATGCCTACTTGTTTGGCTCATAGGTAATCTGTATTTAACTTTTCTATATTAAGGTTTGCAATAAGCTACTAGCTGTTAGAGTCTTTATGTCTACGCTTTGGCTCATGAGGTACTTGTCCTTCAAGTATTTCTATTTCTGGGAGTTGCAGTAAGCTACTAGCTTTGATTAGAGTCCTTATGTCTATGCTTTGGCTCATAGAGTATTCATCCTTTAGGTATTTCTATTCTTAGAGATTGCAGTAAGCTACTAGCTTTAATTAGAATCCTTATATCTACAAGTTTGGCTTATGGAGTACTTGTCCTTTAGGTATTCCTAATCTAAGAGTCATAGTAAGCTGCTAGCTTTAATTTCTAATCAAATAGATATAGTTTAGACCTAAATTCAACTTTGAAAATTCTGTGTAATATTAAATAGATCTTCCTTAGTTTAGAGCAATATAGGATGATATTTTTCTTTTTGTGTTATAGTGTAATATAGATCTATTCAAGAAGTTGTAGATCTCTTTTTTGGTGTTCATATAATATAGACTAGGTGTGACATAGATCAGAATCAGCAAAGGAGGAAAGAGAGGCTTCTTGGTTTCTAGGAAAGATTTCTTTTAGAGATTATCAGAGGAGAAAAAGAGAGGTTTCTTTAACTTTAAGAAAAGTTTCTTTAAGGCTTATTTAAAGTTTCTTTAATTAATTATCCTTCTGAGAATATTTCTTTGTATTTCTACCAGAAGGCACCAAAATGTTACAAGTATTAGCCTTCTTAATTCAACACAAGTAACATAAGATACAGAAAAGGAGTTCTTAACAGTATCCAAGTGGAATATTACTTCACTGTAGCAGTTCATTACAAAGTTAATGAAAGAGCAAAGATTATATTTTATTTAAGAATACAATATCAATAATACAAGACTATCTATTAGTTTCTGTGCTAAGAGAATTCTAATATTAAGGAGATTGCAGGGGTCAAACCTAAGTTGAGACAAAGAAAAAAGTGAGGGTTTATATAGCTTTTTACAATTAAGAATAAGAACAATAGAAATAGTAAGAATGGTAAGAATAGTAAGAATAGTAAGAACAGTAAGAACAGTAAGAACAGTAAGAATGGTAAGAATGGTAAGAATGGTAAGAACAGTAAAAACAGTAAGAATAGTACCTGTTTCTTAGTTATTTCTAAGACAACTCTAAAACTATGAATTCTATGGTTATAAATTATAGCTCGTTTGAAAGGTCTCTTTGAGCTGAATCTAATAGTAAAGTCTAAATCTATCAGTGACTACTAAATTATTTGCAAAAGTGATATAATAAATAAAGTACATTCAAGAAACTAACTTTTTATAAAAATATTAATAATAAAATAATAAAATAATAAAATAAAAGATCTATACACACTCTCTTCTGACCATATAAAGTTAGACTCGAGAGTAAAAACTTTTTACAAAATATCTAATACTAAAGAAACTAAAACTATTTTTTTTAACAAAACTCGAGCTTTAGCTCTAGTTCCAAAGAAATGTAGACTTTGGTGACTAGAAAATATAAGAAACAAAAAAATTATACTTCACAAAAGCTCGCAAGCAAGTAATAGTAACAAAAAAAATCTACACTCTACTACAAGTATTAGCAAAAAAGATTTGAGTATTAACTACTCTAAACAAAAAAAAACTACTAACTAACCTCTCTAACTGGGATGAACAACTAAGTCAAAAACTTGAAAAAAAAGAAAAAACTAACATGTCTCAAGAAAAGAGAAAAACAAAAACAACGAAAGCAAAACAACAGACAAAGGAACATGTGATATTATACAAAATAATGCTAACATGACCAAAACAATAGACACATATGTCAAATCAACAAACGAATCTCTTTTAGAAATACTTAAAAGCACCTCGAGTTTGCAAGGGACTACTAAAAAATTCTGGTCTAGCCTGTTTGCTAAGGTTAAAAGAAGCCAATCTACTTTTACCTCTTATTCTCCGAGGAGTATTATTAGATCTAAAAATGATAATACCTTAGTACTGGATATTAACAGTCTAAAAAACTGCTCTTTAAATAATATTATGATATCTCTTTATGATAATATGGGGAGTGATATAGTAGTAGCAAAACTACATATCAATAGAAGAGCTCATACTTACTTAGAAATTATCTTTGCAAACAAAGAAAAATTACAAGAGTATATAGTTAAAGAAGTAGATATCTTTAACAAAACATATCTTGGTTCTATTCCTACAGATAATAGAAGGTCTTTCCTTTCAGTCAAAATTAGAAATGTTTCTCTACAAGAAAAAAACTTAGTCTCTGAAGCTATCAAAGAGGCCTTCGAAGATATAAAAAAAATTGCTTCGATCAAACTACTCTTAATAGAAGGAACTCCTTATTTAACTGACCAATGGGTTATTATTTTCGATACTACAAGTGATCCAGATCTAGAAAAAAAAATTCTTTATTTTTATATTCTGTTAGAAAACAAAATCATTACAGAATAGAAATCAGCTCCAAAGGTTTGCTTTTTTTGCGACAAGGAAGGTTATGTCAAAAGAGATTGTGAACAACATCAAGAAGCTTTAGCACTCTGTCATCATTTTAAGGAATACCAAAGAAATAAAAACAAAAAAAAAACCTCAGAACTTATCTCTAACCTATTGGTTGAAGAAACTACATTAGTTTTTTTATCCTTAACTCAAAGAATGAGTATAGATAAACATCCTAAAAACTCTACTACAGAAAAGCAACAAGATACTTCTAAGACTAATAAAAATAATAACACTTATAGTAGTGAATTAAAAAGAACAGAGGATATGATTCTAAATACTGAAAATTCGAATATGAGAAAAAATTCAAAAACTCAAAATGTAGACTTAACAAGCAATTCTACTTCTAACAAAAAAACAGCACAAGAAGCAACTTCTCCTATAGTTATTATTGATAACAATAACTATGAACTGCAAAAACTTGACTATTCAGAAGGAGAATACATAACTGCTACAAATAAAAGAAAAAAAGATAAAAAGAAAGTATCTGCACAAAAACAAGAAGAAACCTAACTGCTCCTTACAAGAAAAAAACTTGTAATAAGAGCCAAAGTATACAGATCTAAAATTTTACCTCAAATCAACTCTTATGCTTAAAAACTCAAAGATAAAAATTGAAACTCTAAATATTAAAGGACTGAACAATCAACAGAAACAAAGAAATACTTTTACTCTTCTTAAGTTTTATAATCTAGATATTATAATGCTTCAAGAGACAAATCTCAATAACAAAGATACACAAACTTTTTTACAACAACAATGGACTTTTGACTTAATATAGTCAAACAAGACAGCTATATTAGCAGGCAATAAGAATATAACTTTTTAAAGCTCCAAAGTAGAAGCAAACAGCAGAGTTATGATTACAAACTTCAGCTACAAAGATTTATCTTTTTAGCTTACAAATATCTATGCAGCTTCTAGTTAAAATAAACAATCTATTTTTTTCAACAACTAGTCTCTGCAAGTAAAAGATAATATGATAAATATCATCACAGAAGACTTTAATACTAATTTATATTCTGAACATGATAGAATTAATAAGTCATTAGCATAGCATGATCCAACTAGAGCTCAACTTAAAGACCTTACAAAAAACTTCATTAATTCTTCAGAGCTTGCAACTAACAAGCTATTCTATACTTTCTTTCAAAAAACAAGAGGAAACAGAATGATGGCAACTCACTTAGACTATATTTTTCTAGATGAAAACTATGCTTATACTATTCATAAGACTAATACTAAATTTGGTAACTCTGACCACCTTCTAGTAGAATACATATTAAAGTTTACATCAAATACAAACAAGTCTCCTTTGTAGAAATTTGATAAAAACTGCTTTCATAACAAGAGACTAAAAAAAGAAATAATAGAAGAAATACAAGAAAATGAGAATACAGACAACTGGAATTTATGCAAAATATATATCCAATTAATCATTAAAGTTTTCAAAAAGCTAAAATCTCTAGAAAGCAAAATATTAACACTTAACAAACAAATTACTCAGATAAACAAAAAACTCATTGAAAACTCTGCAAATATACATCTGTTTGCTTAAGCAGACAATCTTAATACCAAATTGCAGGAAGAACTTACTCTTCTAGCAGAAAAATAGCAACTCCACTCCAAAACAAAATAGATAGAGCAAGGAGAAAAATTAACTAAATATTTCTTTTCGAAATATAAATCTAGAAAATCTTATTCAGCTCTTAATGAAATCAAAAATCCTGTGAATACAACTCAGAACAAGGATAGTACTCTTTCTTATATTAGAGAAGAATACTCAAAAATCTATAAAAAAAAAGAGATTAATTTAGCTACTGCAAATGAAATTATCAAAGAAGCTTCACAAATTACAAGATCACTGAACTCTTTGCTAATACAAGAAATCTCTCTTGAAGAAGTAAGAAATATGATTAGAAACCTCCTGAACAACAAGTTTCCTGGCTCAGATAGTCTTACTTACGTGTTCTATAAGCTTACAGAAGAAGTAATCACTCCTCTATTATACAATCTTTTTAATTAAGTATTTCTCTTAGGTCTTTTACCCAAATCATAGTATAAAAATCTAATTACGCTTATTCCAAAAAAATCTTTAGATTTGGAAAATCTAAACAATTAAAGACCAATTTCTTTAGTAAACAGCGATACTAAAATTTTTATGAAAATTTTAGCAAACAGACTAAATGCAATATGCTAAGAAGTAATCTCTCCACAGCAACAAGGTTTTATAAAAAATAGATTAATATCAGATACTGCAATAGATATTATAACAACTCTAAAAAGTCAATAAGACAATACCAAACAATATTAGATGCTCTTCTTGAATCAACAAAAAGTATTCGATCGCATAAGTTATAAGTTTCTAGAACTAGTATTAGAGAAAATGAACTTTGATAAATATTTATCTCAATAGTTAAAAACCTTTTTACAAATCAAGAAGCCTATATTCTTGAAATAGATAAACTATCAAAGGCTTTTAAAATAGAAAGAGGAGTAAAACAAAGAGATCCACTCTCACCTCTCTTATACATACTTACTTTCAAACCTTTGCTACTTAACTTAAAAAATAATCTACAGAGTATTAAACTAGGTCATCAGTCTTTCAAACTTATAGCCTATGCAAATAATCTTATAATAGAAATTAGCTCTCTTTTAGACTGAGAATATACTTTTAAACTTCTAGAAACTTATGAACAGGCTTCTAATACAAAAATCAACAAAATCAAAACAAAACTTGCTCCTCTTCTATCAATAGCATTCAGAGTAGAATTACCACAGTCAGACTAACTACATATAGTTAAAGAGAATAAACTTATTACAACACTGGGTTATAGTATTTACTCAAATAGTTTTCCAAAAAAGGATCTTTAGTTATCTACTATAAGTAATTTTAAGGTCTCACTCGATAAACTTGTGAATAGAAATTTATCTTTTAAATGAAAAATTCTGCTTGCCAAATCTCTTATACTCTCAAAAATCTGGTATACAGTATACCTTCTCCTACTAAGCAGGAAGCAAGTAGCAGAAATAAATAGACTAATTTTTTTATAGATTAAAAGTAATTCTCATATACTTCTAAGATACTTAGTCTTTCAACAATCATATGAGCAACTTGGTCTACAGGCTCCTATAATTAAAGATATGCTAGATATATAGCTAATAACAGTCTGGCTTAAACTACTCTTATCTGAGCACTTTTGGGCTAAATACGAAAGAAACAAAATTAGTTCAATTCTCAGAGATAAGAAAGATATTTTACTCTTACAAGCACTAACAACTAACAATATTCGGTCTAAAGCTTGGTCTACAGAATGAAAACCTTTTCTTCTAGCCTAGAAAAAAGCAGAAGAAAAAATCTTAGCTAGTACAAACTAGCCTTAGAACAAAGAAAAAATTAGGCTAAGTGATTTTAAAGAATATGAAATCACAGTAAACAAAGTTCTGTAAATATTTCAAAAAATAGAACTTACATCCTCTCGAGAATACACAATACCAGACCTACTAGCATCAAATTGGCTATCTACAAAAATAATCATAAACAAGAAAAAATATATATATTAGCATCGCTACTATAGGTCCCTTCCTCTTAGTTATAGACTCAAACATATAAAATCACTAGAAGCAGAATTCTGCCCTTAGTATATTGAGAAACCCCAAATACCAGAATACTTTGCTATAGACTGCAGC
The DNA here is from genome assembly GCA_910592325.1 of Scutellospora calospora. NCBI lineage: Eukaryota > Fungi > Glomeromycota > Glomeromycetes > Diversisporales > Gigasporaceae > Scutellospora > Scutellospora calospora. The sequence goes on from CAJVPM010001088.1 coordinate 9,081, forward strand.
TTAAGTAAAAAAATTTGGGAAGCAGTATATAAATTTCTTAATACTAATGAATTAATCAACTACTCTTTAACTCTTAAAGAAATATTCTCTAGATCAAGTATACAAAACTCTTCTTAAAAACAAGTGCTGAACTGGCTTCATATCACAACAATTTATAAACTTTGGTACTACTATACTTCATTTAAATAGGGTAATACTACTTTTCCTATTTCTACACTTTTAACAATTATTAAAAATCAGATTTCTAAAGAAATTCAAAGTTTTCACAAAATGTATAAAACAAATAGAAAAAAACTTTATGTAAATACTTAAAATATTCCTTATAAATTACTATTTAATTGTAAATAAAGAGTACCAACTGTGCCTCTAGCTTTATAAAGCTTGAGTAATAAAAAAAAAAAAAAAAAAAAAAATAATAATAATAAAATAAAATAATAAGATAAAATAATTGAAACTCATTTTATAACAGTAATAAATAAAATAGATTGTTTTAATTTTAGATTATATCTGATTTTATAATTATATATAAATAGTATAGCATAGCAAATATTCAATTTTATTGGCTTATAAAACCCTAAATCATATAATATAAAAAAATTTTAAAGTAAACTTTATTATAAAAAGTTATTTCATTAATTAGCAACTTTTGGTTTTACAAAATTAAAATGTTTTATAAGCTTCTTTTACTCTCAAGATATCTATTGAGTGAGAGTAATCTCTATTGATCTCTATTATTAAAAACTTTGTTTAAAAAAAAACTTTTAACAAAGCAAGTATAGTAGTACTATAAGTATATACAAGTTAAAATTAAGTTTGTTGAGTAAAAATAAAAATAGAATAAAGTTAAAAGTAATAATTTAGAAAGAAATAAGTATACATTATTGGATAGACGACAAAAAATAACAGGCAATTTTTTTTTGTTAGAGTTAAGTCACTCCATGTGCTACGTAGTAGCACATAAGTGAAATTAACTTTAATAAAAAAAAAAATTTGCCTATTATTTGTCGTAAGTATGTTCAATAATGATGTTATTAGATAGTTAATATAACTATGTGAAGTTTTTTCTATGATATTTTGCAAAACTGTTTATATAATTTTATGCAAAAAATATCATAGCAAAAAAATTCATATCATCATATAAAATATCGAATAATACTATAATATAAGTGTAATATATAACTTAAAATCTTAGTTTATTGAAATAATATTTATTATACAGGATGTTGTAAAAATTCTAGAACAATCAGCTAATTATATTTATTTTATTTTTTTTAAGATATAATTAAAGATTTATATATATATAACTATATACTGTTTTAGGTCTGGCGATCTTAGTGTAGTGGTTAGGTTGCTAGACACCATGCAAGAGGTCTGGGGTTCAAATCCTACTGTCAACGAATTTGAATAATTACCTAGACCTTTGTACCTAAGTTTCAGTAAACTCTGTTCGTTTCTAGGGTTGTAACTCTGTAAGTTAAGTTATACCAAGTCAATCAGACATTGGAGTGTAGCGGCAGTTAATCATAGGATGATATGCGTACACAAATAAATTTTAATAGGAAAAAACATTAGTGTAATGGCAGTTAATCACAGGATGATATACGCACACAAATAATATATAGGCAGGAGACCTGCATGGTGGAAATTCTGAGTTGGTGAAGTAGTACAGCTTTCAACAGTCACACTAGCTAATACTTGATTCAGAAAGGAAACTATTATCAAAGATGCAGATCGAGTCAGGTGCGCATCAATCTGTTTTACGGGGAGGATTGGTAACACCAACCTGGCTTGGCAGCTAACTGAATTGGGAGGATCTGCTTCATGAAACATCTGAGAAGATAGACACAGAAAACTGGTAGAGAGCCATGGAAGAAACTGGGGTTGTACGAATATCTACAAGAGTCTAAGCTAGATGAGTCTGTGAAATGGGCACAGGCTGCTCTAGTAGGTTTGCTTTGAGGTTAACCGAAGCTCTGCATACTCACAATATGATGAGCAATATGCATCCTGAGAAGACCTAAGCTGATGTTGAAAAATGGATCTGTAATGAGCTAGCTAGCATATGCGGTTAGGTATTACAGTGATGTTAGTTTGTAACAGGAATAGGTTAGTTGAACAGAGTGTTTAAATAGGTAACTTACAGGCGAGTTGCAGGTATAGCAGCATAGTGTAGTACTAACAGGTGGTCTAACATCTGCATAGCAGACTATTTAAATTAGACAATGACTAAAGTTGTACGTGTAGCTTGTTGTACACTCTTCATATAACTGAAAACTGTAGAGGAACTCCATGTGGGACCTCATATATCAAATTAATAAAAATCACTTGGTAATGTAAGCCACTTTAAAAATAAAAAAAAAAAAAAATAACTATATACTGTTTTATTATAATTTAAACTATAAGGTTTTTTTTTATAAATTAATAAATAAAATAAATATAGTCATTTTATTTAAATATTTCTAATTAATATTATACAATATAGAGGCAATTAGAAAAAAATTCAGGGTTTTTTAAAAAAAAACCAAAGTCATTTCAAATATGAGTATGACAAGCTTAGATTCAAGAAACGGAAATAAGGTAAATAGTCAAATAAGTTATCTAAAGGAAAGCTATCTACTAAGCTCTAAAAAGATAGCAAGTCTTAAAGTATTACTTAAGAAAGAAGATCTCTAAAAACTAACAAGTATACTAGAAAAAATAGAAAGATACTATAAACAAATAGATAAATATATTTCAAGAATCACAGAAATAAGTATTAAAATTATTATAGTGACTAGAAATTGGTAAAGAATCATAAAAAAAATTATTATAGAAGAAGGTAAAGAGGTATTAGATTATGCTCTTAATAAGCTAGAGCAAGAGCTAGTATTAGTAGAAGAAGCTAAAAGAAGTTTAGTACAACTGAAAAATAGTACTAACTTAGTTAACGAAGTAGACTAGAATAACAAATATAACAAACAAGAAAATAATATAATACTAATGAATGAGCTTGAAGTATAGTTAGCAAGTACTTATACAGTAGCATCTATACCTTCTAAAACAAAGAATCTAGAATACAATATAGAGGCAATAGTCACCCAAAAGGTAGAGTATCTAAAAAGAAAGCTCACAAATAGTAACAAAACAGCAGTTGAAATCCTGTTTATGAATAAGTAGTCAGAAGATACACAAGAAGCTTTAAGAGAGCAAGAATAAGGCAGCTCTGAAAACTAATTAGTACTTTATCTAGAAAATAGTATAACTAGTACAGTGACTACAGAGAAAGAGCTAATAGATTTAGTATAATGAACTGAAGACCTAATACTAGAGAATACAGAAGATGCTTCACTTAGAACTTCACAAATAGAAATTAACAACTCAAAAGAATATTAAAAAAAGCAAATAGAGTAGCAGTTGCAAACTACAAGAAACTACATAGAACCTTACTAGAGGATAGTGTATAAACATCTAATAAAGACTCTTGTAAAAGAACAGAAGATTACAAAGCAAAAATTGCTTCTATCTTATTATCTGGTAAAACAAAAGAAGAACATATCAAGTTCATAAAAGGAACACTATACAAGAGTAACCACATAAGTAAAATTGTAGAGTGTTTTGAAAATAGAAATAGTTGAGTAGTTATCAAATTTAACTGTTTCAAGAGTATAGAAATTCTGAAAAAGAAACTTAGAAAGAAAAAGATCGAATGATACAAAATACTCTTTGATGAGTATATTACTTAGAAAAAAGTCAATTATGTTCTTATTAATATGAATAAAATCAATTCAGCTAAGCTTAAAGAAAAGAGCCCTATTTGAGAATCTAAATACGACTTAGGTACTAATGAAAGGAAAAAAAACCAATTAAAGAAAATACATAAAACAGAAAGAAAAAATCTCCTAAAACTAAGTACTATAATAATCTGAAGCTTGTCAAACTGGACGAAAAGAGTACATATTGTTACGAGCAGTTCTTTATTAATCTGCAAATTTTTAGGTAGTAGAAGGTTTTTCACAGTTATTATTCAAGGCATCAGTTTATTTATCAGTAAACAAACAAAACTAAAATCAATAAAATCAAAAATAAAAGAAAAGAAAACATTATTTCCAATAACAAAAACTAAAAAAACTAAAAATAATAAAGAAAAATTATAAAGAAATGAAGTGCAAGAGTTTGCCTAAAAGAAGACTAAAGATATTAAAATATTGTTTATTGTTAAGAACTAGAGAGCAGTTATTATTTAGAGAAGTTATTATTAT
>CAJVPM010001089.1:0-13317 GCA_910592325.1 Scutellospora calospora
TTTTATACAATCAAGTTGAAGAAAGTGAATCTTCAACAAACAGTGAGAATAAAAAAAGAAAGGAAGTCATGACTGATTAAGCAACAGAAGACAAACTAGTTCTTAAAAAAGATAAAGGGAAAAAAAGAATATACGAGCAAGAAACTCTCGTCAAGGAAGAGAGAAACTCTAGAAAAAATCAATTCTTAAACAAAGAAGAAAGATCCTTTACCAAAACAGAAGAGGCAATTACAGTGTGGGATATACCTTACTACATAACAAGATCACAAGTCTTCTATGCAACGAGACATCTTGGACGAGTTAAAAATATTGAAATGATCAGAGAAGAATCTGGAAAAGTAAGAGCAGAAATACTCTTTGAAGAAGAAAACAGTCTGGTGCAAGGAATAGAAACCTGAGCTATTCCTTATACAAATGATCTGTTAGTACGCATAACACCAGGATCAAATAGAAGAAACATACTAGAAAGTTGCAAGCAATTCATGCTAAAGTTATTCAATATCCTACAAAATATAAATGAAGTATTGCTTTTCAGACAACTTAAGCACACTGAAGCAAAAGCAGTACATGTCTTCAAAAATTCGAATGGAAACAATAAAGGCTATGCATTAGTTTCATTTAAGAGCTAGAGAGAAATGATACAAGTACAAAAATTCAGTATCAACTATTATAATACAAAGTTATTCTGAGAAGTACCAGAAGCAGACACAAGTGAAATATATTATTCAGAAGAGGAAAGTCAGCAAGAATACGATAGGCACAATTAACAAACAAGCTCAAGAAGAAAAGAAGTAACTCAAAACAAACAAGATTTCTCAGAAAAAAAAAGAAAGTCTAACTTAGCAGAAAAGAGCGAAGTAGGAAACAAGTTATACACAAAATTAGAAAAAGAAAAAACCTCCTCTAATGAAAAATAAAACAACAAGCTACATAAAGAAAATGAATATGCAGAATCTCTTTTGTATATAGCACAACGAATATGTTATCTAGAAGGAAAACTAAATAGCTTTGAGAGTAATTGGGGACTAGAAGCCCTAAATCACTCCTAATATTAGCCAAAGTTAAATTAATAGAAGCTCTTGTCTATCAAGAAGGAAAACTTGAAGAACAAAATAGAGCAGAGTTAAACTGAAACCAAAGAAAAAGAAGAGAAGAGAATCAAAAAGAAGGAGAAGAAGGGAATGGAAATACAGGTCGTAGTATAAAACACAACACATATACTAGAAACAGAGAGAGAAAAGTTATAAAGATAGGAACACATAATATCAATGGGATAAAAGGAGATAATATGAAAGTAAAACAGCTAGCGGAGTTTGGTAAGTCTGAAGGGTATAATATAATTGGGATTATTAAAACTAATATAGGAGAACCAGAAGGCAAATGGATAAATACAAGAGACTACAGGTACTCAAGCTTTTGGACTGAATTAGAAAAAGGTAAAAAGAAAGGGTCAAGAATCAGATTACTAGTTGATCAAAATTGGATGAAAAATCTAAGAGCATGTAGAAAATATAGCTCATACCTGCTCAAAGCTGAATTCTACTTTAGAAGAGTGATTCTGCAAGTCTGAATAGTTTATCTTCCATCTAAAAATTTAGAAGTAATGAAAAAAGTATACAAAATCTTAATGGAAGAAATCATTAAGAATAAAAAGAATATGCACTACATAGTTTTAGAAGATTTCAATACAGTACTAAATGAAAAACTAGATATGAGCAGAGAAGGAAAGAGGAATACAGATTGTAGAACAAAAATCACAAACTGGCTCAAAAATACTGATCATGTAAAAGTTTTTCGGCTCTGTAACCTAGGACTATCTAAGTATTCATGGTCAAATGGTAAAGTATCAACTAGAATAGATCATATATGGACAATGCAGGATACAAAAAACTTTGTTTTAGACAGCAATATAGATGAAATGGAGACAATTACAGATAGTGATCATAGACTAATTTGGGTTAAACTAGATAGCTTGAGTTTTTTAGAAAAAAAAAGATAAAGAAACAAAAAGGGAATAAAAGAAATAAGAAGACTTTACTAATACCACAAGACAACTGAAGAAAATTGGAATGATTATAGCCAAGAAGTAAAAGAGTAATCAGAAATACAGAAAAAAGAAAAAAAAAAGAGAGAAGTAAAATAGACAAAGAAGCAGAAATAGATATTGATGAAGAGTAGGAAACAATTGCGAAGGTAATACAGGCAATAGCAAGCAAGTATATTCCATTAACTAAAACACAAGACTCAAAAAACCAGATAAGAAAAGAAGCGACCAAGTCCTTAACATACAGTAGAGCTAAAGTTCTAGGAAGAATATATAGAAAAGGAGTTAAGGATATAGAACAAAGTATAGATAATCTCAAGAGAGCAATATTAGATACACGTATAGAGCATCTAAATACAGAATACAAAATCTGTATACCATATCTGCCTGAGTTCTGGAATACACAATACTGCAATAAGATAAGAGAATAGTAGAATATACTCAAGGAAAAAGCACAAAAAGAAATCTAAACTAAAAAAAAAAAAGAAATAAAAGAAAGAATAGAAGAGAGATTTGCGCTAATATCCAGAAACCAAAAGCAAATACTTAACAAACTTCTCAAACACTCTCATAATAAAATTGTAGTCAATAGAGTATTAGTTCAAAGCAAAGACAAATTCAAGAACAAAAAATTAGTTACAGAAAGCAATGAGATTAAAAGAGAAGTAGTAAAGCATTTTGAAGGTCAATTCAGAAAAAGAAACTATCAGTTCGAACAAATAAATGATGAATAGACAAAAATTTATGAAGAACAAAGAAGGATTGACCAAGACTGGTATACAAATATCATAAGCAAAGTAACCAAAGATAAATGGACAGAGGTTATGGATATGCTAAAAGAAGATATAGCACTTGGTATCTTGGGAATTGGCTCAAGCTCATTAAAAAAGTAAATACAAAAACAAAAGAGCATTTTATAAAATTCGTGAACTGAATAATATACGAAGGAAAGTTCTCTAAAAAGTAGAAGCTAGGACAAATATATCTAATTCCTAAAAGCACAAATTGAGAATTTAACTTAGCAAGTACTAGGCCAATAATGCTACTTGAGACTTTTAGAAAACTAGTAGTCAGAATAGTACAAAAAAGACTAAATAAGGTATTCGTTAAAAAGAATATTTTAAAAGATACAAATTTCACAAAGCTCCCTAATGAAAGTACTATAGCACCTATATATATCCAAAATAATATTATCAAAGATACAATTCAAAAGGAAAAAGATTTGTGAATAGCATTTCAAGATATGTGGAAAGCCTTCGATTCAATTAGTATATATACCTTAGAACTCATAATGAGAAGAATAAAATTGCCAGAAAATCTAATTACTTTTATCAAACAAATAATTCAAGATCACAAAATAAGAGTGATAACAGATGAAAGCCTAACTGATTTTTTTGTAGCTGGTGATGGTATAGAGCAAGAAGAAGTAATTTTACTATTAATGTAGAAAATCTTTTATGATCTACTACTAGTAAGAATATAGCAACTAGAAATAGACTACCAGATGGAACTCTAATAGCCAGTGAATAATAAAAAAAAAAAATTCAAAACTAAAAAGGCTATAGTCTCAGCACTTGCTTATACAGACAATACTACATAGGTAGTAGAGTCCAAAATAGTATTACAAGAAATAATTCAAGTCTCAAACAGCTTCTTTATACTCAATTATATCAAAATAAATAATGCAAAATCTGAAGCAATAGCTTAAAAACTGCATAAGCAAAGTACAGAAGAAGCTTTTATACAAATTGGAACTCCACCTAGCTAAGTCAAAGTAAAGAGGCCAGAAGAAAGCACTAGATTTTTAGGAGTCTGAATAAGTTTAAAAAAGCAAGAGAGAACTAACATACTTCATTGCAAAAAAGAAATAGACAAGATAACATGCATTCTAAGATACAAGAAACTCTCTGCAAGCCAGATAACCTATATAAACAATATAGTGCTCCTCCTTAAGCTCGAATACCTTCTAGCTAATATATGCCTCAAGAAAAAGTATGTGATTCAATACATCAACTGATGCTTAGACTTATAAAATAGAAACTCAAACTTCTCTTGACATGTGCAAATGCAACTCTCTGGTACAAAGAGATTTTTGGAGTAGTAAGCTTATGGCAAAAACATATCAAACACTATATATCAGAGCTTTTTATAAGAATAAACTCTAATAGAATCGTAGGTATAATAACAATAATAAAATTAAAACAGTCATAGCTAGCCATAGTATAGCAGGATGTATATTACTATCTAAGAATATAAAGTAAAAGAAAACAAAGTATAAAAACCTAGGAGCTAAAATATTGCAACATGCAAAAAAGCTATAGCTAAGTGTTGCAAAAAACAAGTTTATAGAAAGATAAAACTTCGCAAATATACAAGAAGAAGAATACTGCTTAATTAGTAATATTTTCGATAAATATAATGTAAAAGAAATACAAATAGGAATAAGTAGACTCAACTTATAGTATATAAACCAACTTCTAGATGATAAGCAAAAGAAAATAGTTACCTGGAGACAACTTAAAATAAGAGAAAGAAAAAGATATATAGATAAAAAAGCAAAGTAGTTTAAAGTATTAGAAAGGGAAATACTAGAAAACCAGGAATCAAAAGAGGTAAAAGAAGATTACAGAGAGAAAAAAGGCTTCTAGATACAAGAAACAGAAAAGAAAATCTTATGTGACAAGAGGAAAAAAGAATAAATCCTTATAAAAGGAAAAGAAAACAAGGAGAGTGAGTTTGGACATATTATTAGAAAAGAAAAAAAGCTAGTTGAAGTTGAAATCTAGAAAAAAAATAGTGAGAACATTTTTCAGGAAAGCAGCTAATTAAGATTATATAATAATAGCTTCAAACTAAAAAGAATTGATCAAAAACAAAGAATTTCTCTAAAAGAAGTATACAACATCTCAAGCTTCATATGGAAAAAAATAATATACTACAGGTAATATTCAACAAAGAGTACTTAGAAAAAATAGGAAAAGATACTAGAAAAAGCAAGAAAGAGGAATTCAAAAAGTTTAAGAACTTAGAACATATCGAAATAGAAAGTAGCTAAGAGATGGAGTTAATTAATCAAATTATACAGAATATAGAAACAAGAAAAGAATTAAAAGATAAATTAGAAACAAACAAAGGAGGAAAAGAAATTGTGTTTTATATAGATAGCTCACTCAGTAGGGAGAATACTGAGAATAAGTTAATAATGGAATATAGTATAGTACAAATAGATAGCACAAATAATATAGTTTTTAGAAGCAAAAATAGAATTGAAAACTGGTTCTCATCTACTTGAGCAGAGCTGATAGCTTGTTTAATAGTGATCCTTTTGGTGCTAAATAAATGTATAGTAGAAATAAGAACAGATAGTATCTATGTAATCTCTGCAATAGAGAAATGTTTGAATAAAGAAAAAGTACGAGAATAGCTAAAGTTCAAGAACAGCAATATTCTGCATGTAATTCAAAAAGCTTGCAAAAGCAAAGCATTATAACTAAGATTTACAAAAATCAAAAGCCACTTATGTGATACTTATAATGACCTAGCAGATACCTTAGCAAAAGAGAGATTACAAATAACTATGCTATAAGATTAAATAATACTAGCAACAGTAGTATAAAGTATATACCAGAATAGAAAGGAATAAATCTTGAAACTCCACTAAGGGCATTTATCAAAAGAGTAGTTCAAATATCATTCAAAGCAGAATAGACATAGCTAAGGAAAAAGAATGATAACAGATACTAATTAAGAATCTAGAAACAAAACTGGAAAGCTTTTAAAAGAATACTAGAAAGATGTCACAACCAATTCCAAAATTCTGAAGTAAACTATCTATATCTTTTCAAGATCAAGTGCATCAAAAACCTCCTTCTAACAGTTAGAGTTTTAAATAGCAGAAAGCTATATCTATACAAAAACAGCTTATACAAAAGATGTAGTAGAGAAAATGAAACAATAAACTATCTAATCACATGTGAAAAAGCATATCAGATATTGGAAAAAATTGAAAAAAAAGTATGAGAATGACTACAGAAAGATAAAAGAAAGAAGGAAGACTAAAACTTAGGAGACCTACAAAAAATCTTTCAACAGGAATATAAAAAGAAATCAGAAAAAAGAAAAGAATGGATAAGAAGAATCTTATACAAAGAAGATATAGAAAAAATTCAGGCATTACTAGGCTCAGAAAGAATGACAACGAGATTCTGAAGCCTTTTCTGACATATTTAGATAGAATTGGTATATAAAGAAATCTAGAAAAAACAATGCAAAAATACAAAAGTATAGGAGAAAAAAGAAAACATCTTTAGAAAGAAAAATTTACTCAGGTAGAAAAAAGAAAAAAGTGATCCAAAAAGGAAGCTATAACAAGAAAAGTGAGAGGTAAAGTAGATGAGAATACAGAAAACTGTAATATTAGTCTTAAAATAGTATTAGATAGTATAGCTAGGGAAGTAAAGAAGGGAGTAGTAGCAAGTTAGTTTTTAAGTTAGTTATGATGGGCTGTAGTATTTTTCCTATTATCTATTTTTTTTTATTTTTTTATTTTTTTTTTTTATAGAATAAGGTCTTGCCTTAGATTTTATTGAGTTTTATAAAATAAGTACAAATATTGTATTATATTAATGAACTACTGTTATCTAAGCTAGGGCTAGTTTACCTTTCAGCCTATACTCTACTAGAGTGGGCTATCAGCCTCATCTAGATTTGTAGTTAGATTTTTGCTATGAATATATCAGTAATATTGTATTTAGTATAGACTTCGGACTATATTCTTGTTTTATCTTTTATTATTTGAACTTTTACTTGCTTGGTAGTAAAACTGCTGGTAGTTTGTGAGGTAGTTGTCTGTGTGATGATATTGTTGAGTTGAGTAATATTAGATAGTTGTTGGCATCATAGTATTCAGATTTGTTAGTATGCTTTGTGTATAATCTTGTGTAAGAGGTGAGCAGAATGCAGTATGTCTTTGCTTTTGGCAGTTAGACTTTGAAAGAGATAAGTAGTGAGTGCTATTGGAATAAGGCTATTAAGAATAGTGTGTGAGTTGTTAGAGATGTTTTCCAGTTGTGTTCTGAGATGCTGTAAGGAGATATGGATAATATCTGTAATAGAATCTTGGTTAGAGAGTTTGATGTGTTTGTTTATATATTTAGTAGTAACTGTTTCGATAATAGTTGAGATATTGATATGGTTTTTGTCATATGTAATCCAGTGGTTATTGGTTTCAGTAGTTGTATTATATTGTTAACAGATATTTGTGTTTGTTTTGTTAGGATAGCAGATTAGAAGGTTTTGTTGTATTGGGAGTTCATCTAGTTAAATTTTAGTTTAAATGCCTTTAGTGTAGAGTGTTTAGGTAAAGTGTAAAGGCTATTAGGGGTGTTATAGATATTGATATATTTATAGACTGTATTCCAGTCTATATCAGTGCTTATATTATTCTAATTTTCTGTACGTTTTTGTGAGTGCCAATTTGCAGTATAGTTGGCTTGTTATATATGTTTGATAACTGTTCATATTCTGTTGTCAATTATGTTCTAGTAGAAGTGAGGTATGACTATATTATGGTCAATGTTAGTATTAAGAAGGACAAGGTGTGGTATATTAGAAGAGTTAGTATGAGGTAGGTTTTGTTAGTCTGAGAGAATTATTTATAGTTTGATATCTGTTTAAGCAAGTATGATAAAAATGAGATGCCAGAGTAGCTAGTATTTGTTTTTTTATAGTTTGTTAATTTGATGTGATGTTTGTTGATTGAGTAGGTTATAGGTATTAATGATAGTATTTGAGGATGTAACTATAGTGAGTACATAGTCTAGTAGAAGGGTGATGAGTATGGTGATTATTGCAATACAGATTACTCTTGTATATGATTGCTATTGAGTAATTTGAGTAGTAAAAGTATCTTTGTTGTTAATTTTTCATATGAAGTAGGTTTTTGCTTATAGTTTTTGGTGAGTTGCAAACTGTATCTATGTTGGCTATGTAGTGGTGTTGCTTGGTGATTGTAGATTTTGTTTTTTGTAGCAAGTCAGTTGCAGGTCTATTTTGGAATATAGTAGTTATAAAGTTAGGTTTACTATATATATATGGTATATTGTTAGTGTTGTGATTATTTTTTTGGGTAAGATAAGCTGCATATATGTCAGTGATATTAGATTGAAGTAGATATATGCGAGAAACATGAATTGGTAGTAAGTGTTTAGTATTAGTTTGTATAATACAGTGATTAAATCTATTAGTAGTTGTTGTCAGATTGTATCTATTGCATCTGAATAATTTTGGTTTGCTGTAAGTTGAGTTATATGTCCAGTATGTTAGATTAGTAGTTAACTGTTAGTAATTAGTACTTTTGCTGATTATTAACGAGTTGCAGTGAGTAGTAGTTATCCAGGTTCAGTTAGTAAGAATAGTAGTTAGTAAAATATATGAGTTGGAAAAAGACGAGTTGTCAAAGATACTAGATGATATATTATTTATTAAGTTCTTTAGGGTTTTTATTAATTGAGTAAACTATTTAGATGTTGGTCTCTGAGGAGTTTTGTTAGTAGTATGTGCAATATGTTGTCAAGACAGAGATAAGGTATAGTTGTAATTAGTGATTTGTTTTATAGCATAGAGATTCATCTTATTGGTTTTAGCTTTAGTTATATATGGTTGTATACCTTTTCAGATTAGAGAGTCAATGCTTTATCCTAGAAAGCTATGTGTTATAGGCCAAGAGTTTAGACTGCTTGTTAAGGTGATCCCAAGTTTGTGCATTTTATGATTATTGTTGCTGTAGTAGTATAGTTGTGTGGTATAGATAGTATAAAATTTGAGGATGATAGTATATTATATAGTGTAAAGGCTGCATTTTGCAGTTGCTAAATTCGTATTCAACTTGTAGTATTGTTGTTGTAGGTGTAGTTATTTAATAGAGTTATTGTATTAGAGATATGTTAGCAGATTTAGCTATCCTATAGATGTTATAAATTGTAAATTTGATGGTGGTGTATAGTAGAGTTTGGGATTAAAGTAGCTATTCTAGCTTTATGTTTTACTATAGTAGTATATGTGTTAGTGATACTATTACAAGTTTATAGTAGAAATATTGTATTAAGGATATGGTAGTTGAATCTTGGTATAATCACTGAGTTGATGATATATATGCATTGCTTGTCTGTGATTTTCTTTTTTTTGAGAAGTAGTAGTGCTTGGTTGATTTTGTGTTTGATGATATTATGTATTGGAGTATAGTTTTTGTATGTTGTGAAGTAGTATCCTAGGAATCTAAAAGCTTCTTTAGGTTTTATTTGAGTTAGTATTGTATTGGGGTATGGTTTTTGTATGTTGTGAAGTAGTATCCTAGGAATCTAATAGCTTCTTTAGGTTTTATTGGAGTTAGTGATTTGTGATTATCTTGGTATAAATTTTTCAAGTGTGTTCAATTAGTGTAATTGGGTAAGTATAGTTGAGTTTACCTGTAAATATAGGTTTTTTGGAAATTGAATAGATATTACTCTGTTTCCAATTCTTAGATATAGTTTGAGTTATAAGACATTTGTTAAATAGAAGTAGAAATATTTTTAGGAAGTTGTCATTTGCTTTTCTGATCATTTCATTAGAGATTAATGAGGGGCCTAGAGCTTTGTTACTTGGTGAGTTATTAGTAGTGGTGTGGAGCTCTTGTAGAGTAATTGGGTTATCAAGATATTGATACTATAATGCTTAGATATGTGTTTTTAGTTAGTATTCTTGATACCATTTGGGCTATTCGAATAGATCTAATAGGTTGTGTTGTTTGATTAGTGTAGGTTCATGAATTAGCTCAGAAGGGTTTGTATATTATAGAAGATTACTGGTTCTTGATTATGTTTAAGAATACTATTTATCATTGAGATAGTATTAGTAGTGAAGTTTTCATATCTTTTGTTAATATACTGTTAGATATGTTCATTTTGTGCAATATTGTTTTCAGTATTGCATGCTGAGTATATTGATTTATGGGAGTTTTTGAGTTCCTAAATATATGGATGAATTTCAGAAGTTAGTGACTGGAATAAAGGGATATTAGGAATATTTAGTTTGGTAATCTTATTAATTTGCATGATTTTTAGATTGAAGTTGTTTGTAGTAGTTTCGAGATTAAGTTTGTTTAGTGTTTCAGTTTAGGTGCATAGTGTTTGAATAATGCTATTGATATTGTTTAAGGCCTGATGTAAGTTGGTTGCTGCTGGTGAGAATGTTTTATATGTCTTGTTGGTTTTATGTGAGTATAGAATATTTTTGTTAGCTGCAGTAAGTATAGTTGTTTGTAAGATATATTATAGTTTGATAACAGAAGTATTAGTATCTATAATAGTATCTATTTGATTGTTAAGGCTAGAGATGATCATGATTTGAAAGTTGTTCCATTTTTCATTATTCATAGCTTTGTAGTTGTATATTTTGTGATAAGCATTTTTTGTGTATCTAGTAGGTTTGTAGGTTGGATTGAACAGCCAGTAGATTTCGATAATTTGATGATCACTATGAGTAATGAGCTCAGGATCAGATAATATAAGAAAGCTAAAGTATAAATTAGTTGTCTAGGTATCTATATTTTATTAATTTGGCTAGTTGAGTTAGCTCATTACCAGGTATATGTATCTGAGTGAAAATGATGAATTGTAGAGATAAAGTTATAGTTAGTAAGAAAGGTAGACAATTTAGAAGGAGTATCTCTGTTCAAATTATAATTGAAGTTTCTAGTAATAATGGGATATATATATAGGGCCTAAGCTTGTTTTATTCAGTTGATTATTTGTTGTTGTATGGTATGTTGGAGATTAGTATGTTTAGACAGATGTAGCAGGAAATAAATCTAATTCTATTCTTATGAGGAAAGTAGAAGTCAATAGTGATAGCAGTACCTGGTAAGGTTTGAATATTGTATATATAGAGTCTGAGATAATAGCAAATCATAATTGCTATACTGAGACTAGATTGTTGTGTACAAATATTGTCAGATGAATTATTATTAGAGGTGTAGAAGAGGTATATAGGGTTATTTAGTAATCGATTTTGCTATATATTCTCTGATAACTTAGTTTTAGTAATACTGATAATATCATAGTTGTTATTGTAACAATATTCGGTCTATAGTTGCTGCTTTGTGATATTGTTGAGACCTTGGACATTGTGAGTAGCTATTTTGATTGTACTAGATATGTTTAAGTAATTTGTATTTGTTAGTTGAATATTAGTTGTATTGTTGGTATGAGTCGAGAGTAAATTTGTATTATTAATATGAGTATAGTCAGAAGGTGTAGTACTTGTATTGTTAAAGATTTCGAATATAGGTGGTATGTTAGGAGTAATAAATTCAGATGTTTAATATGAATTTATGAGCTAGGTTGAATAAAAAGGTCTCAAGTTGAGTTAGGAAGAGGTAGTAGGTTTAGAAGGTATTCAGAAATTTGATTAATTATATAGTTTTGTCTTAGTATTTGTAGAGTTGGAGTAATATTATTTTGTGTAGTAATTAGAATGGTTATATTGATTTGGTTTTTTTGTAGTTGATTTTGGAGTTCTTTGAGAGAAGCTAGAATAGTAGGTAGAGTTATAGAGTTATTGTTAGAAGCTAGGTTTTTGCCTTTATTGTTTGTAGAAATGCTGATCTATTGATCAGGAAGTTTATTAAAGTAGTAATAGGTTCGAAGTAATTTTGTAGTATCTACTAATTGTTGATGAGATGTGATTAGAAAAGTAAGTAAATGTTTAACTATAATAGTTGTTCTTTCAGGTAAAAGAGGTTTGTTAGTTGGGTTAGCTATTATTATATGTATTGAAATTGGAAATATGATTTTGTATTTTTTAACTGCTTGTTTATAGAACTCTCTAGCAGTTTCGTTATCTGTAATAGGATAAATAAATTTTGTGTTGGTGTTAATTTTTGTGATATCATATGGTAATAGTAGTCTGCTAACAAAGTAGTCATTTGGTATCATTTTGAAGGCATAATCTTTCTGTAATAAAGTAACAATTTTGGTGAGATTGATTTCTAGATTATTAGTATTTAATAGGAAGAGTGCTTTCAGAGTGTAGTTGAGTTCATAGTAAGTACTTAGTAATGGAGCTTTTAGTGCAGGTAGATCGAAGTATGTTTCTGATAGATTACCCTTAAAGTTGTAAAAATTGCAGAGTTTGTTGCAATAGAAAGATAAGTAATTAAGATCTTTGCATTTAGTAATTAGAAAGAATTTTTTTAGCTTTTGATCAAGATTAGTAGATTTATTTGAGAGAGGTGATAGTTTGATGAAGTAAGTTTCAGGGAGTTGTGTAAAGGAGAAGATTTTTCTTAGTACTATAACTGTTCCTTTTGTGTTGTTACAGTTGATAATTAGAAGTTCGAATGGTAATAGTTTCTTCATTTCATTAAAGATCATAGAGAGGTCACTAGGTAGTAGTATAAGAAGTGATGTTTGTACTTTGTTAACTACTTCTTTTAGATTGTTCTATTTGATTTTGCCTAATTGTAGAAATCCTCTACAGTATTGGATTATTTTGGATATGTTAAAGTTGTCTAGTCGTATAAAGTTGCTGTTGAGTAGAAATTGAATAGTTAGGTGTGTTTTGAGCATTTTTGTAATCGTATTTCTTGTTTCTCAATTGATAATTGTGATGTTGTTAGTGTGTTTATAAATATTAGTTGTAGTGGTTAGCATGTTCTTGAATTCTTTTTGATATGCAGGAGTAATCTGTTTATTACAAGTAAAGGATGTAAAGAATTAGGTTTTAAGGTATTTAAATTTGAGAAATATTGCTGGTGGTATAGTATATAGAGTTGGTCGTGTTTGAAGTTTGTATATTACAAATTCTTAGATTCCTTCATGTGATTCTAGAGATTTAACTATGCGATCATAGTACCAAGCAGTTGTGTCAAAATCAATAAAGTTAGATTTCATGTTGTTCATAAGCTTATCTAGCTATATATCACTGTCGTCTCTATTATCAATATAGAGTCTTGAAGCTGAGCTAGAGTTGTTTTGTAGAGCTTGACTATAAGAGGGTTTTGTGTACTCAGTTTCAGATTGTGTTTCTATTTGGTCATCATTTGGAGATTCTTCTTCTATTTTATTGTTATCTATTAGTATGTCACGTATTTTAATAGAGAAGGGTGATACTGGTCGATCAGTATATGTTTGATGTTGTGTTAGTTGTACATATTAGATGTCTGTATCATCTTCCATTTGGTCAGCTCATGATTGAAATAATTCTGTGTTATGTTATTCCTTGCTTTGTGTTTT